>PUGI020000353.1:0-10559 GCA_008930755.2 Alatina alata | reverse complement strand
GCAGTTTCATTTTTTCATCTATTTCTCTTCAATATGTCCAAATCCTCTCTCAATTACAGTTACAAAAATTTCTACGTATGGAACTATAGGCGAATGCCGTTATTTTGAGTATACTGTATATATTCATATATACCACCTGTAAAGCAAATTATCCCAATCTTCGTGGTTTTATTGAAGGGGTGTATAAATGGTCTCTATCTAATACATTTAATAGCGCAGTGACATTTTGTTGTTACTTAAATACATTTATAGCAAATGCCGCAAATCATACCAAGTTGTACTCGTATTTCCGTAAGATACGATGTACTGCGTAATTTAATAGTAAAATACATTGTTAAATGTACAACTCTAATAAGAAAGTTGATGTACAACAGCATTTCGTCTTGTTCAAAGATTTTCGCAGTTCTCTTAGTGCACATACTCCTTAATTCTACCTCAAGATCTTACGTAGCAAACAGATGTTTAGTGCGAATCCAAGAATCTAAGGTCGTCGTAAGCGCCTATCATTCATCCATTTGCAACGAAGGAGATCAAGGCATATTTATTTACGGCCTAAGGCTAAAACTTGTGTAACAGATTTAAGAAAGTATTTGCAATAAGTCTTCCAACAGCTTCTTTATTGGCTTGTTGTTACAACATTCATTTTTCTTCTACTCACTACTATAATAAGTATGCGTAATATTATAGCAGAAATGAATACCTCACAAATGTTTTGTAGGATGTGTGGTTGTCAGTAATTATGCAATTTTAAGGAATAGCTGAAGGAAATGTTTTGTAGCAAAATGAAATCCCTTATTGGGCAGTCTTATCTAACAGAATAACTAAAGAGGTGCAAACACTTTGAAATCTGTATTGTAGAATTTTCATCTTGTGTGTATTTTCTTCTGCTAGTCACAAATCACAACTAGAAGTTGGAGAATCACTTTGTGCGAATGCGTAAGCTTGCATGCAGGTTCTAAAAATATCTTTACAATTCCAATATGTATAATACAGCCAGTGCCCAAACTATTTTAGTTGATAGATTCTTTCAACTTCTTTAATTCTTAACACTTAGTTGCTTTTTCCTGATTTAGACAAGAAGTATGATGTTTGGCGCTCAATTCTATACAAAGTTGGCCACTACAAAAGATCCCTTAATCGGTAGAGTAAAATAAACACCCTGCATATTCAAGAAGTACGACAGGTATCTTTTAGATTCCTTGTAATTAGCAATTTGTAAAGAAAGATGCATACAGCCCTGTTATAGTGTATCTGCATTTATAATATGCAGCAGCCTGCAAATTCTATGTCAATTGCCTCTACGAAAGACAACATTTCATATCCTTCCTCAAACAATGTGAACAATACATTTCAAAATAATCAAATAATATACCAACCGACAGAAATGTAAGTTATAAAAACATTGCCTAATCAAATTAGTGATATAGCTGGAGAGCGATAAAACAGTTGAATAGTAACTAGGTTTGTATCCTCTACATAAACAATCAGATGCCTGATTTAGCTAGAAAGACAGCAAAGTAAAGTTAGCACTTTTGGTAGAGATTTATTCTCAACTAAGAATCACGGAAGTTAGTTATCCCAGTATAAAACTTTACAGATAGAATTAAATGAACTCGGATCCCAATCTTTCTTTGGTCCCTTCGCCAATTCTGTGCAGTGACCCTTGATATCAAAACAACATACTGTCATTTGGCGGGAAAGCTAAGATTCCCCATTGGTATAGTTTATTTTAGGTGGTATAGTTAATGACTCGTTTAATTGTTTTAATTCAACACATTTAGGGTTCTGTGGGAACGTTTTAATATCTCCAACTTAGTTATGTAAAGAGTAGGAATAGCAACCACAAACAGCATTATAATAGAGAATATACTGGTGTTGTGTACTTTGTATAGGAAAGGTATATCCGTATCAGTTCGTTATATTCTAATAACAACTTTCACTTGCTCATTTTTGAGAGACAGGTAAAGTCAAGAACGCAATTGCTAGAGAGTAGGGCTGTTGTAGAATAAATAACTCATTTCACATGCTAATTTTACGTCTTATCCAGTCCCTACGATAGTCACAAATATCATTTTCACAAACTGCTAACAGAGGAACCTATGCCACTAGAACTGATCTGTTTATACTGATATGACTGCTATTTTCTGAGCAAAACTAAAAGTTAAAGCAAACGAGAGAAATTATAGGCAAAGGGGAAGAAAAAGGCTGTGAGCAAGCTCGGCTTCTTTCCTCGTCTCTATGCTCCACAAATCATGAGTATTTCTAAGAAAATCAGATATTGACAAAGTAAACACTACTTTGCCCAAACACTTTTTCTCCACCTTAAAACTAAATACATTTTTGTAATGACTGTACCATACCAAATACTATGCTGTCTTATAAACTGAGGACTGTTTGTATGTGGTATATCTATGGCTCTTCAGCGTAATGCATAATCATGTAAAATAACATCCCAGCTCGTTATATCATCAACAGTGTCGTATATGTATATTTAGTTATCTTTAATGTTACTAATAAAACGTAGTTTTAAAAATCTATAAGTATATCGTTTTAAATTTATCCTGCATGATACCATTTATGTTATTCCACGCTTAATTATAAGAAAAATTTCATTAAGTGTCATTAAGCTTTTCTCCTCTACATATCTTAGAAATTTGGGAGAATTATAGTATGTGATGTCAGTGAGAGACGGAGTACAAATTTGGTTATACTCCTATGATGAAACTGGTATGCCCGGCTTTATATATGTATATATACATATATGTAGTGGGGCATACCAGTTTCATAATACCGGTTTCATAATACCGGTTTCATCATATATATACATATATAAACACGACAAGTTGCGATGGTCGGTCACGAAGAACCTATTTCACTTATAACTTTGTAAATGCAACAGACGTTTTGATGCAGGAGAAACGGATCCAACATTATTACCCAGGTTTTAATTTAAATAAATATCTCGAACGTTTATCTCCTATTTGACTTACCAGTTGAAACAAGTACTCAACAACTAATAATGGAGGCAAAAATGACATTTTTGTACTCTATTATTGATAAATCGTACTTGATATAATAATTGTGTAATTTCATTGCTTTGTCTATCATGGAAAGATATCCTAAAGTAGTATTTTAACTTTAACTTACAATTTTTTATTTCCTAGAGTGATCCTATTGACTGCTTGTGTTTCTTCCATCTATGTGTAACGCAAGTTGTTAACCAAGGTAATCTTAATTTGTTGGTCTCTTTCTGTTCATGGTTAATTTTATTCCTCAATGGCCATCCGCTTGTGCTTATATTTTTGCAATTCTGATTGATTAAGAAGCACTTTCATATATATGTATGAGCATTCAATATTTCTCCCCTCTCATTATCAAGAAAAACATTTATTCAAATTTGGTATTTACCTGTCATGTGATTACATCAGTAACTTGTTCCATGATGAAGGTCCTTAACAGTAATGAATGAAATTGTTTGGCATGGAGAAGGCCAACACTTGAGCACTTTCAAATAGTAGCTGTCATATGCTAGTTTACAAACTGCAGCGGCTGCTTTTTTGTTTGGTATATACTAAAGATAATTCTGTATGTTTGGAAGCAACGCAGATGATCACGTCTCATAATTTCTCAAGGACCTATATGCAGAAATTTGGGAAATATACCTTTAAATACAAGAACTATATTTCTTTTAATTGTAATCCCTTTATATTAATTGTAGAATCATTGTGTAATTCAACAGGGATATTAGTCAAAAAAGGTCTTGCGGTCTGGCCCCTTTTTAATAGAATCACATACGCAGTCATATGGTTTTGATATCAATTTCAGGTTTTTCTAAGGGAATTATTTAATGCTATGCGATAAAGAACCAAAACGTAAAGTTGTCTGCTTGTAAAAGTACTATACGACTAGACAACGAGTACATTAAACAAATCTCTTCAACGTGTGCATTCAGAAATGATCTGATTATGGGACTAGCTCCCATGGTTTAGCAGGACTGCAATACGAACTCAGATACTCTGAAGGATAAGCTTGGAGATTAAAAAAGAATGAAGTCAGGTGCATATATTATACCATTTCAAAGCATATCCAATCGAATTTGAAAATTCTTTTAACTAATGCATTGGGAGGAAAACGGATTCCCTATCTTTTTCTGATAAAGAGACCAACCTCGCCTTCTTCGGTAAATTTTACAGTATAAAGTTTATAAGCACTTGCAACCACATTACCTCAATCTTCACAACCAAACAGAAGACGTTGAAGTCTCAACTTTAATTTTATTTCAACGGAAAAGAAAGACGGATTTTATCAAGACTGCGGAATTCTTATCAGAATCCATGGTCGATTGAAATTGAACTTTATTCTTATTTAATATACATTACCCCGTTAAAACATTAAAAGTAATTTAAACGAGGGTTTGAGAAAGATTGGCGGAAGGTTTGAAAAGCACATCATTTTGTAAAAAATTGGATGACCATTTTAGTATCCATGAAGATGTTGTCGAGAAATTTACACAGCCTCTTTTATGTTCTTCTGGAATAGAGTTAATCGTGGAGTATATTTACGGTTAATTGTTGTCCTTGTCAGCGACAATTAAAAGGCATGTGCTTGTAAAGCAGTGAGTACAAAGCTTCATTCAAAACTTGATTTGATGCTGTAAAACACATTTTTATGTTATGGAAAACGTTTTATGGGAACTATATTACGTTTCATTAACCACTAAAGTATTTCTGGTTCAAGCAGCTTATGAGTTTCAGAACGTTGTCTTTTGCAGGTATTTTTCTTTTGAAGCAACTCGTCGTGGTTTTGACATAAAATGCCAAAACAATAGTTAATCTTAGCAACAAATTTAAGCTTCGGTGGTGAATACGCTGTCGCACGATTTTATTAACCGAAAGTATGCGATCTACAAAGGGGATTGCTCCTTCTTTAAAACAATGGACATTTTCTATCGTGATCGCTAAGAAAGAGACTGGAGATGACAACAGCAAAAGTGTCTAACGGAGTAGATAGTTGATTACACATCAAAGAATTATCAGTGCTTTAGGAAACTAAAAGTTAAAAATTTCAGTAGGCTGAGAACTGCCTTACAGATTGCGGGTATGGGTCGAGCCTTGAACGAACTAGGTGTCTTATAAATGAGCAAAATCAAATTGCGGACAATGTCACATTTTATAAGAATCTGAATTCTTCTTTGTCTTATAAAAATGTATGCACCCAGATGTTATACAACCTCGATTCCTTGCATTTACTTGATCAATTCATGAACGATATTGATTCACTAAATACGAGTTGATTATGATATGGCAAGACCGGTATTTTTATCGTATGACGAGCACAAGTAATATGCTCAGGTGATGACAAAGAAATAAAAGTTTAGCGATAATGCTAATACTAATGTGCCCAATGATGCAACTTAATCGCCTTTTTTAACCTATACTCATCATACTTTTGTTTCGGATTTCGGTTGAATTTACCCTCACTAAATATCCGTTATATTTGATGCACAAAAGTTACACAGGTTTGCTTACCCAAACTGAGATTAGAACCCAGGAGCTGGTTTACCGTGCCAATCTTCAGCCAATGGGCTACAGAAGCCTAATCTTTTCAGTGGAAAAATCCATGTACAATACGTCATACTCTACTAGATTCAAGGATCCGATAGTTCTGTAAAGTAACATTGATACGAAAAGCCTGACTCTCTGGGTTCACATCCCGATCAAAGCAGTATTTCTTTTTCCTGCACAATATATCCGTACTTTTATATTTTTAAGTCTTTTGATCATGGCATGTACACAATTTTTTTGTGCTAGCGAAGGTGACCTACAGATTTAATTAATTTCTTGACAAAGAACGTAACGGGTCTGAACATCAAAATTGTTCCCCGTTTGGAACATCCTACCTCTAGCTCTTTTTGAAAACCATGTTCTCGATAATCCAAACATTGTGAACTGTTAGAAATTTAGAGTTTGTATAATTGATGATGACTTTCTTTTTAACTTTGTCACTTGATTTTATCTTAAACATCTTATCCATGTTGCGCCAAAACTGCAGGAGCAAAGCTGTTCAGCAAAAAGAAAAAACATTTGGATCCAAAATTGATTCTTGTTATTTGGATAATGGAGAAATTGCTCCGAAAAAGTCTCCCTTTTCAACATCCGGATAATGAGGGTGAGAGTAACAAAGTTTATATAACCAAGGGTGCACTTTTTGCTTAACATTATTTGCATTTGTGTTTGAATGTACAGCATACGCGGACATAAAAGATTCCGTTGATCATGTCACATTAAGAAGAAAAAAACCACTCGCACTATATCAGAAGTTCCCAAACTTGAGGTATTTTATATGGCGGTTCCCTTACTAGTATGGTGATGATTTGCGGTCTCTTATAAATTAAATTCATAACATAAATGTTGATTAGTAAAGAGTCATTTTGTCCCAAATCTACGAATTACAGTCATCAATTGTACAGTAAACTTAATTAAGATGGGTGCAGCTGCTTGGCTTTTGACGATTTGTCTACTTTGGCCTGTGTTTTTTAAATTTCATGAGTCACATCCAGTTTGTTTCAGGATTTGTTGTGGTGGCAAGAAGAGTTGAAAATGTAGTCTTACGCTCTTAGTTGGCTGGAATGGCCCCGAAGGTGAAGGGTGGGGCAAAAGAAGGTCCGTCCCCCTGAGAGAATTTACTAACGTATTCCACCCCACCTGAAATTCTTATCGGCATATACATTTTTCACTTTAGTATATCATAATGCATGGGAAACCAGCTAGAAATTAGACTATACTATGCCACTTTCAGTTGAATTTAGACAACTTAAACAGTTTTGTATCCATGTAACCAAATATGATATAAAATTGAATGGATACCATTTTTAGGATTATTTTCAGAGAATGATGAAAATTGCAGCCCGGCCCCCTTTGATATTTTGGAATCCCAACCACCCCCTTCTCATAGAGGGCCAGCTTTGTGAGCGGGCGGGAAATATAACCAGCTCCTTTAGAGTAATACTTCCGACTTTGTAATAGGATTGCTACATTTAAATCCAAGGTCGTTGTACAGCCCTGTAACCAGGACGTTTTCCGGGGGCAAGGGGTGATCGAAACAAAAATTTATGGAACTTGAGATTCTCTAATATGGATAAAAAAGTATAAACAATGAGACATTGAACTATCATTGGTTTCATGACAGCAAGACAACCTCGAGTAATAACTAATTTCGTATGGAATAAATTCGAGTTTTAACAAAACCCTTGGCGGTCTTAGGAACTAAAATATTGCGCTATTTTTATTTCATTTTTAATGTACTCTTTTTCATTATGATTATCTTAACAACAATTTAAATTGATTTAGACAAAAAATTAAGGTGAATTAGACTAAAACATTAAAATCTGAACAAAAAAAATGTCTATTGCTAATAGCTCAGTTTTACCACATTTTTCAAGGGACTGCAGAAACTTTCAACCTAAATTTAACATTTTAAAAGTTTCTTTTCGCAAAAATTGGGACCACCGCTCAAAGTCTATCGGATCATCATAATGAATGGCCAAAAGGGCTGTTCGAGAGATGCTCTTGTGCCATTGATGCACGCAAATAATAGTGCAACCGTCATACTAGGACTTCTCTTTTGTTCATATGAACGTATAGGCAACGTGCATCCAATCTCCAGAAGAATGATTATTTTGGGAAACATCACTTCATCGCAAGTTTTCAAGGTCTTGTCCAAGACACCAGGTTTCTCTAATGCTGCTAAAAGTTTGTGACTCAAGCGGTTCAGTTTTGAAAACATAAGATGGGGCACTGGTAGGTCATCTGTGTAGATATCGACGAGTTCAGATATATCAATGTTCTCTTGCCCACAGTGATTTGTAGCCCTAAAAACTAGGAATCGAGTTCAGTAATCATATGATCTGTCAAAGAAATTGACAAAATTCCCCTTCAGTATTCTTTAACACTACATTCTACTTGTTGATTTGTGGAATGAAGGTACAAAACGCACCCTTCCTCGGCCATAACCGATGTCCTAGTGTACAGATTTTTCATGGCGGCTTCCATGTTGTCCCTCCACTTCACAAAATGGATTCTGACTACTTAAAGCATTTCAGAGGCTTGATGAATTAAAGAATATATTTAGCATCTTGTTTTAACTTTGTATCCCATGATGCAATCCTGACATCCTCATCCAGGTAATCTGTTTGTCGCGCCTGTGCAATCACTTCAATTTCTTCAAATGTTGTTACTTAGTACGGATGCGAGTCATGAAAATGTGTGTACGACTCTTGGCTTTCTGGCCGCCTAGCCTTAGATAACTTTATAAGGGCTTCCGTTTACTTCCAGGTCCATCTTTTGTAATAATATGCTCCAACGACTGCAATTGAAAACCACACAAACAGCCTTGAGTTTGTTAAACATATTGAGCACATCTGCATGAGAACAGGCATGTCAATCAATTCTGCCCAACAATATTTTTACTTGAAATGGAAGCCTCCCCATCATATCCTCGGACTCACATGTTTTTGACGTCAAATCCTAGGTCTTCCAAAAAGTATTTGAATTCTTCGGCAATATGGAATCCAGTGGTTCTGTGTAATCTGGAGAACCTCAGTAGTTCTTTTCTTATATCCTTAAATTGGTCAACAAACCGGAAACGGGATGACAACAAAGGAGAGAAACGAACTCTTAAAATGAAAATATGTGCCCAGCACAAGGTACGTAAATAAAATATAATGAAACTAACAAATATTTTATGAGATTTCGGTGTATTCTTTTACCATCCTTAGATAACTAATTACAGGCACCAAACAAGTTAAGTTAACCCCTGAAGCTAAAAAGTACGACTACATTAAAACAAACAAGGGACACACTAAACGAGATAGAGGGGAATAGAGCTTTTGTTTACATTAAGAGAAGGTGTACATCTGAAGAAAAGGAAACTTTCTTTTAGACCAGTTCGAGTTCTGAAGAAGCCGAGGCGAGGAAAGTAAAGTCAATGGCAGAAAGCAGATGAGAGCAGAAAGTAGCAAGTAAACGAATGCTAGAAAATGGAGGGTTAGAATGGGTTTTTCCAGTTATAGGTGAGACTCCCAAATGGTCTGACAAATGTCTACGGAATTGACGTATTGTCTGACCTGAATGCGCTTCTGCACAAGAGTAACACTTAAAATAGTTAACCATACCTAAGCGTAGTAGCTTGGGAGTTCTGTCCTTAAATTTAAAAAGAAAAATGAGATAAATAGAAAGTGTAACGAAAGATAAAGCGAATTTATACTTGAGGATATACAGAGGAAATGAGTTTGTTAAGTTGTGTACGAAGTAAGACTGAGCGAGCCCTTGTGAATGGTAAAACTAAGTTAATCTTACACTTAGGATCGAAAGAATACTTAGAGGGTGCAGAAGACTGGTATACATTTTACTGAAACAATAAGTAATAAAATTAACAGAATACCTGTTTTTCACAAGAATGTTATGTAATTTACAGATCTCATTCTTGGAGGACGTATAGGTGGAACAAATATTGAACATACGATTGACGAGGGTGAAAATTAAACTTCTCTTATACTCAACTGGAAGAAAACTGTCGAGCCTAGTAAATACGCTTGTAAATAAGGGATTGTGGTACATAGTAGTATGAAAAGGCCCTTGTGAAATCAAAATAATGGTATCAAGGAAGAGTAATTATTTATAAGTTTCAGGCTCATCCGTAAACTGAATTTTCTGTTGCTGTAAATTAAGGTAATCTAGAAAAGTTTGTAATTTCGAGTGAAAAGAGAATAATAAAAGCAACCGTCAATGTATATTCTGTACAGAAGAGGACGAAATTTTGGCTGACAATTCTCCATCCATTTACTTAAAAGATGAGATAAGAAAACATTGGCAAGTAAAGAACCTATGCGAGACCCCGTAGCAACGCCGTCTCTCTGTTTGTCAAGGTTGTTATTATAAAAAAAATATTCTCCTTAGTAACCATGTTAAGTAAACGTAGAAAATGTTAACGTGAAAAACCTTGGAATAATTGACGAGAACAAATAACCTGACTCATAATGAAATCGAGGATTTCATTAAGTGATACATCAATAAAGCGTAATTTAATGTCAAAACTGGCGATAACGACTTGTTCAGAATTAATATTTTGATTTCATAAATGAGAAATAAAAGAAAAAGTATCACTAACATCAAAATCGCTTACCGAGAAAAGAGTAAGCATAGTTAGAAGGTGTTCAGCTATATTATAAGAGTGAGTACCAATTGCAGATACGTCTTAAAGGAACATTAGTTTATGAAACTTTGGAAGTCCATACGTAATACCTGGTCTTGGGCAACTGTTTTTTTTTGTTATGCGATTTTGTTTCATCGCCTAATACAGCATAGTAGATTGCCGAATTTATCTCGCCTGTGATCTGTGTCTGGTTACGAGGCTGTGTGTAACATTTAACGGTAAACGTGGTTTTTACTCCCATCATACACCAATCGAATAACTACTCTTGATTAAGCTACCCTTTGAAGGTATATATGATTTAAGGTTGTTGGTTGATAATAGAAAAATTGAAAAATACATGTCACCAC
>PUGI020000351.1:0-10570 GCA_008930755.2 Alatina alata | reverse complement strand
TCTATCTATCTATCTATCTATCTATCTATCTATCTATCTATCTATTTAATTATCTTGCTATCAAGCTATTTAGCTAGCTATCTAGCCATCTATTTTGCCCTCTAGCTATCTATTGTCTATAACGCTATCTATCTAGCTAGCTATCCATCTATTTTACAGACGATATTACTTTTTTATGCGACTGAAGTATTTGACACAACTTACTGGCCCTTTCACTTTTATTTGAGTGAAATTCCTACGTTGGAAGTTTAAAACTCTGTCGCTTTCCTTGACACATCAATTTTGTCATGTTTTCTCTTAAATGTCTGTGGTCTGCTCAGAGAGAGGCAAGGTGATTTCCACTACCTTTATATGCATTATTTTCTGGTCAAAGTTTAAAGTATATCCCAGGACATGTTGGGGCCACGACTCTGTTGCCCTTAAGAATTAAATATACAGTAATGATAATCAGGTATCAGTCTGACAGAGTGACTCGTATTAGTTGGTTAGAATCAAATCAATGACGACGAAAACGGTCAACTAAACTGAGAGACACCGCGAAATGCTTTTCTTTCGTTACCTGTAACCAAATCCACAATACAGCTAGATACAACCCCTAAAAGCCGTTGACCATTTGTATCATTTTCCACAAGGTCTTCAGCAACGGGGGCCAGGGGGACCAAGGCCCCTCTACTTTTTGGAAAAAATTTTCATTTTCATTTAATTTTAGTAATTTTGGTGTGGAGATAGAAATACATTGAGACGTTTGTGATATACTTTGATAGTTCTGCGCTCACACGTTACTTACCTATGATTTGGCCAACCACTTTTTGGGGCATGCTGTGGCTCCTGTTCCACAGTATTATTGTTTAACTTACTCTAACACCCGTTAACTCAATTGCTAGAAAATCGGCCTACCAATCAGAAAGTTGATGCTCAAATCCCCAATTGGTCGCCAACTTAATAACTCTTGCTGGGAACTCATTATGAAATTGGGTACCTGACGTAAGCAGGGAAAGGATGAAGGCGGTGTGGTTCAGACCATGTGATTTTTCTATGATATCATATTTACTACGTTCTGAATGAGAGTATGAGATTACTTTCATCTTTACTTTTCCTAAATAAAGTCAAGAACCCAAGTTGAAAATGCTACGACAATAATTAAAAAGTAATCAAAGTATAATCAGTCCGCTATTTAAGAAATAATTGTTTCTTTCCCTTTACGGAAAATAAAAGATCATATAGGTGTCACTTCATAAATTTTCCTAATCTGAAAGAGAAAATTATTTTGGTCACATATGATTGCTTTACCTAACTGTTACGCTAGTTACAAATCCTTTCGAAAGGAAGTCAGTTGTTTTAGGATTGCTCATAATGTGAATCTGATTATCTTAAAGTCTTTTTAATTGAACAAATATGCAATAAATGTCTTAATAAAATTAAGTTATTTGTAAATAATCGTACTTGGTGGACATCCTCAAGTGAGAGTTTTAATCTATCAAAGAGTTTCAAATGCAATCAGACCGGTTTCTTACTTGTTCATACCAGTTGGAGCGTCAGCTTATTGATGACCGATTTTTATAAATATTCAGAATAGGTTATTGTGCTGTCATTTTAGAGCCTATTGTTTCTCCCTGTAACAGGCCCGTGTGTATAGGTTACCGACATGTGGGCAAAATATTTGAATGTAGTATTAGAAAACAAAAGTCTAGCTTTGACAGTTGGAAAAGTAAATCTTATATCGCCGATCAACAATGTCGTTGAAAATAAAGTTTATCAAGGTCACCGTGATTGAATTGGGTTTAATTAGTGAAAAGTGCCCTATTATAATCATTTTGCTGGCTGGATATTTCAGGGACAATGAGTGTCCGCAGAAACTAATTTTTATCCCTCAAAGTTTTCAGTAACGCTGAGAGAAGCCGAATGAGCGCTCCATCCTTCCAGTCTTAGTTGGAAAATGATTCAGGTTATAATTATCCGATTACCTTTCTTTTATGTCCTCTTAAAATCATATGCAGAACTTTCAGTTCAATTGTTCGATTTTTCGTACGTCAAGTATCTGTATGCGAAATATATGTGTAAGGACATATTCTGGGTCAATTAGGAAACAATGAGTAGAGAAAGAACGGGTAGGATTGATGTGCTGATCGTAACTGGATAAGAGTCAGAACAATTAAACAGCTTTGCAGTAATTACGGATTAGAAAGCGAATAGGCAGTCAGCCCATATCTGCTGGTTTCCCGCATCTAATTTTATGTTTGATCATTTTGATTGAGTTTCAGGGGGACAACTTACAACGGCACCTAAGCATTCCGCTCGATATATCAGCCTCGGAAGTAAAAAGTCTTTGCGACTTATTGATGAATAAATTGTACATTAACATCTTGGGGCACTTAGTATTTTTATCACACTGGACTGTCAGTAAGAATCTTCTGCAATATGCGATATATTAGACAACATTAGAAAAAATATTCTTCCTCAGTGATTACCCAACCATCTTATGTTATTTATCTAATTAATTAGTTAATTAAATGGTATAAAAATGAAAGCATCTTTTTAGCCTTCTTATAGGTAATTGTGAGGGTATTGGTGAACGGCCGTGAAAATACAGTGCTCCCATAAAGTAAGCTTTGATACAAACATTTAGCATTCTATAATCCCTCAGGGATGTAATTTCATATTGCCGGATATTGTACCTTAACGAGCTTGTCGAGCCAATTATTTGATAGAAATTAATTAAGCAAAAGCATTGTCAAAAATACCGACGCGATAGTTGAAAAACACCCACATCGTAAAGTCTGTGACTAGTAATGTGTGCTGACTGTAGGCTAAAGGAGAAAAAAGATCACTAATGTGCCATCAATTTTTGGCTTTTAGTATTGGTAACAAGTCCACCTTGAAACGAAAAGCAATTTTTTTTACCACCGATGATAACGTCAAAGTTTCCTATATGTTTAAATATGATCTTATAATTTGGAGGTACATGTATGAATGTTGATTAATCTTTTCCTTCAATGTCGGAAAGTTTTATGTTAAAGCTTGACAAAATACAGTTGATTCCCACACCCTGGAAGTAAATGACACCTCTGATGTCTAACATGTATATAGAAGACACAGATATAGTCAATCTGCGAAAGAACATGATTACGTATTCACATTTAACTTGTTTGCTGAAATCTGAAAAGACCTGATGAATTACCCAAATTGTATTCAAACATTAAACACATTTCTAAAACCAGCTCATGATAGACCGAAAAAAACTCATTAAGTTGATAAGGGGCGAATATCAATCCATTTTGAGTTGAATGTAAAGTGGTCCTAGACAAATGAATCTACTGATATATACATCAAAAACTGTTTAATTTCTTAACATCAGATTGCAATTTCATTGTTTTTAACACTTCAAGATGTAACAATTTGATTCCCCATGCATTGCCAGTAGAAAACAACTCCACATTTTGAAACCTGCTACAATTTAATCCTTGATTATTGAAAAACGGTGAATTGTAACTGCTGCTGCATAGCACACTTAAAACGGCATGTCATGGTTAATAATAGAGTGACAGGTCTTAAAAAATAGATTTAATTATAATTGTAGAACATTTTAGAAGCTTTGACCGCTTGTTCTCGTGGGAAAATCCGCCCCTCTGTCCACCCGAGGTGAGTCCTAAGTTTGAGCAAGATATTTGCAATGTGTGAAATTGATTAGTGCCCTACAATGGAGTCATTGTCTTTGTTATTGTTCCTGTTCACGGAGTATTGATTCAACTGCCCAGTCAGGAGGTACCATCTCCGATCGTAAAACATTTGATAAATTCTCACGTGCCAAGTGAGCTCAAACAGGAAAAAACCCAAAGAATTCATAGCTTATGCTAATGAAGCAGCACTTTTGCGAAGATTCAGCGTATGTTAAATTGGGTCCATTTTCACCAGACAAGTAGTTCAAGCAAGGCGGAGAAGGACACCGAATGAGCAAACAGCCACACAAGGAAGAACGTACTTGTTAGGTCAGTATAAATAAGCAAGACTCCTTTTCCTTATAACGTATATAATACTCTATTTAGCACATCCGTGAAAGAGATACAAATTACAGATAAATTTGCAATCTATTAGTAATTGTCTGACATGTTAGAAATTATGATACAGTCTATTTCAAGTGTAGTTGGTAGCAGTAATCAACTTTATTGCGTCAATAAGAAGCAACAGGACTCTGCCAATGCGTCAAGAACTATTTTTGGTTCGTAGTTGTTTGTAGCAGTTTTGTCCAAATATGAAATGACACTGATAACTCGATTTTCAGAGAAATGATTTTGAAATATTGAGAGTAGAGATTGATAAGATGCTCTTTTATCTCCGATATATTTTTGCAATATAAAAATATCTGTGATAAATATTCACCTTTTTTCTTCGTGGAGAATATACATATAAAAAATTCTATTTTTACTTTAAATGATCACTTTTAGCCACAACTAAAACCTTAAAATTACCTTAAATTAAAGAGTGAGGTGTTTATTGAATCTGCAAGCTGAGACTATTTCATAGGGCTGTATCGCTACCTGAAATCTCTTACCGTTGCGCATCGATGTTCTACATACAACAACGATCTGTTCCTAGTTTTAAATTACGTAACAGGCCATAGATACAATTTATATAATAAAACCCATTATAGACCAAAAACTGTTGAACTCTTGGACGAAGGTATACCTCTTAGATACTGGTAAGAAATTATTTGGGTATCTTTTAAAGTAATGATAGTTGCTTTATATCACATTTATACAGTAAAACGCCCGTATTTCATAAATTGACCTTAAAATACGACTTGGTGAATCATATTACTGTTTTCTGTGCGAGAAGAGGAATAATTTCTTTTTCCTTTTACTGGGAATTTATCATGTTATAGGCTTTCCAATTATGCCGTGACTGTTTAATTGTTCCTACTCTTACTGATAGTACATAGCAGAAGTGTGTTTCACTTTTTATTGAGAAAGCGTGGTTATAATTTATTTTATAGGAGCTACGAGGATATAGTCAAGTCTTCCGTTTTGATATATCAATCATTATGTATCGTCGAATCAAAATGGCCATCCCTGTGACTTGATTGAATAACAGGGATTTCAAAAGTTTATTACTTCTGCCATTCCTCTCTGCAATACACGACCTTGTTCAACAGCTAAAAGATTGCAAAACGTCCTCATATTTTCAAATCATTGTAATTTTCCAGAGATGACACACCGAATTTTTGACAGCGTTCGGTATGTTTACATAGGTTCAATTTTTAGTTGAGCACTAAATAGCTTTTTATATGATGTATCCAGGTACATTGCCCTGTAAGGTGCTAATACGGTTACTCTTAAAACGGGTTTGTCTTCTTCTTTAGCTATTCATCCTTAAGAAAGCTAAATATTACCGTATTGTAACTGATGGGGTGTGATTGGTTGGATACGTCTTTTGAAAGTAAGGGAATAAGCGACTAAAATGTCAACCATCCGATTTCTTTTGTCCAGAAAATCTACTCCTTGCATCACCAAAGTTTACAGGATTTAATTTTGTTTTACTCCAAAGTAGTTACAATTATACACTATTTAATGTTATCTTTCATCAAAATTAGGTTAAATTCGTTAAATTAGGTTGTGTAAATAAAATTCAGAGCATGGTTAGCCAACTAATGTACATTGAGAAAATTTAGAGCCAGGTAATGATACGCGAGATGACATCTTCTGCAACCAAGCACAACCTTGTAATTTTTCCAGTTCTGAATCAAAGCACAGAGGAAATACGGGTGAAAAAGTGTTTAACATATAATAAGACACTAAATAATGTAAAATTATACTTAGTATTGGTTTGGATAGTAACATAGAAAAATGGACTTGAGGAGAAGCCTTTATAAAATGTTATATGAGATTGTTACATTATTTCGAAGCCTGTGCAGAATAAGATGTTCCTTTATAAATTGATCCTCCTTGTAATGTAGAAGATAGTTTTACTGCTCATTGTAAGAGAATGGAAAGCATTTTTAAAATAGCCAAAAAAACTTCAGATACTGATGTAAAAATGGAAGAAAAAGAACCGAGCAAAAGTAGCGATATAAATTGTGTCCATGTTGTTGAGATTGGATGAAGGACAGAAAAGCTCTGTTGGCGAATGTTAAGGAGATTTTGATACAAAATGTCATGGAGAAAAGAATTTTGAGAATCAAATGATTTTGAAAATACATAAGAATATTTGATTTTCGATAACTTTAATTACAACAATGTCTTGCTGTTTGAAAACGTCCTGATTCCAATTCAGAATCACGAAGACTAAAGTGCTATCTCTCCACATCCGCAGTGGAATATGAATGTCATGATGTCAATTTCCCATTTACTCATTGAGAAATTGATGCCTGAATCTGCAGCTACATCGCATTGTACTACTTTGTCAAGTGTATACTTAGTTATAAAGTTTACTTTCCTATTTTGTAGATCTATCATGCTTTTAACCTTTAACATGTTACTGCTTCATATGGTTTTTCTTGATAAACTACTTATGTTGAGTCTCTTTTGTACACACGCAGCTACATTTAGAATGTTTCTGTTTCCAGTGGTCTCTTTTAGTATACCAGGGTCTAAATTTGGTGATGTTTGTTTCTTTTAGTTGCTTTTAGCGTCATAGGGACTACGATTGGTATATTCTTGCTTCTTATGGTTTAACCTATTTTACTAGTATCTACATTAAGTACCTTCTTCTTTTTTAAAGTTTTTTAATATACTAGTTACCACGATTAGAATACTATTGTTCCTTTTAGTCTCTCCTGGTGTGTATTTTCAGGTACATTCTGTTTCTCTGCCTTATTTTAAACACAAATTGATTGATGTAGATATTTTGGTAATGAAATATCCTATCCGAAAATGAATTTTAATGTAATCTCTCAAGTCTCACAACATATTGTCAATTTAGGGGTACTTTGTAGTACGAAGTAGCAAGCATGAGTCTTGGAAAGGATTAAAATGTGTTGTCTACCTAAATATAAATCATGGTTTTTAGCTTCAAATAGTCCACTCCTCTGCATTTCTGATTTAAATTAAAATAAACAATTTAAAAAGTTTAATGAAAAAATATTACATTTCATACAACCCACAATCAATTAGTATCGAGTATTGTTAGATCATATTAGACCTGTATAAAAATAAACGAGACATTATATTTTACAGTATTTTAATAATAGCTTGATGAAATGTATTTTTTTAAGTTGTTAAGAGCCTAAAAAGTGTGAAAAGGTAGATAGTCATGAAGGCTCTGCCATGTGCAAACATTTGCTCCTTCTGTTTCCTGAGAAATGTTATCTGTTTCACGAGTGTAGTTCTGTTCAAGTTTCAGATGACAAAAGCTGTATTGAAGTAAGCCCTCAATTGTGTTCTCATGCTTGGTCTTTATTTCGTTCTGTTAAGAGATAACAACAACATGCATCCCTACTCTCGCCTTTTGGTCAAAATGACAAGTTGTCCTTTAGTTCTTCTTTAGACGCAGGATCAAAAGCTGCAGCCTCTACTTACAATTCCAAAAAGCTATCTAATCTTGTTGCTGAGAGTAAATGCAGTTTACAACTATACAGAGTATTGTCTTTAGCCGAAAGTATTGTATGGGTTATATTTGTAAAGAGCACTTTATCTAATTGCCGAAACACTAACGCCTTGTACGTGTCTCCTTGTTACTTGTTAGAAAACAAGTATGGAAGGAAGTTTTCTTTTTTTCATCATAATCACGTTAAACCTGAGGATTTTTAGAACAAACAGAGAAGCAAAATAATTGCTTTTGACTTCATATAAGAATGCATATCGAGTTGTAACAATTTAGAAGAGAAATTGACTAAGCCGAAGGAACAAAGAATTGTTCTTTCCTTGGTTTGCTTCAAAAGACAATTTTTCAAGTTCTTCATAATGTCAATGGAAAATTGACTAAATCGTACAACGGGGATATAGAGTTGAAGAAGGAAATATGATTCATGAATTACTATAAATGACATAAGAGATTCAGATTCATGTAAGCATAGTAACATACAATTAAATATATCTTGATGGAAACATTCTATATCTCTCTTAGATGTTGTTTAATATAAAACATAAAATATTAAAATAACTTCTTTATTGTGAACTGTTCTTGTAAAGAATTCTAAATATGTTAACTGTTTACATAAACATCGATATGTAGCCATTACACAATCCGTTGTATATTACCGTTGACTATTCGGTTAAAGTTGACTGATTGGGGAAAATTAAATAAAACTTTACCAAGGAGTATAAAAATCTATTGCTTGCTGTATTACAATTTCCAATTTACTTCAATACATACAAAACATGAGACCGAAGCTACAAATCTGAATACAAACTACATGCGTTTGTTTTTCAATCTTCCCGACAACTGCAAGAATAACAACACTTACAGAAGTAGAGTATGTTTTAGCTTTAATTTTAGTTACTTATCATAAGAGATAGGTTTTTACAGTACTAATAGTTTACTTGATGTAGGCCCTTAATAGACCCATACTTTCTACATTTTTGTCGTTAGTTATTCTGAAAGTTATGCCAGAAAAGGTGTCCACTTATAAGCCTACCACTAAAATTTTCCTGCAAAAACTTTGGTTGCATTCTGAGGAAAAACGGACCAAGATTAGCTCTGTGCATTCCATAGGAAACAAAAAACATCCAAACCTCATAAACAGCACAATTTGACATCTTCTTTAAAAAGACGGTCATCAATTAAATGAAAATTGTTGATTTTTATCTTAATTAATCATAAATGATGTTAAACAATTCTTTATCAACTATTCAAGGAAAAAAGTAACTGTACTGGTAACAGTTTTTGTAGTTTATTTTCCTTTCATATATTCAGTACCAAGGTACCTTGCATAAAATACCAATGATTTCATCAGTTTCAAAATAAGACATCATAAAATATCAGTCATGCTATAGGTTATACTTCTAGTGACTAGCTTTGGTAAAGTACTATGTTAGTAATTACTAACGTTTCTTTCTAGGTTACTGTTGAGAATGGAAACTAAAATATCAAGCGATCGTGAAAAGCTATCTCCCAGAGATTTATCGAGCAAAACATCAAGTTTGTGGTCTCCAGTTTGCAATCTACGATCCTATTCACACCCTGTTCCTGTAAATTACACACCTTGGCATTTTCCAAGATGGAGTTCTACTTGCAAATGGACAGGGTCATCCCTTCCTTACTCACAATGCTGTTCATTACCATCATGCCCCTCAGCATCACCCTACAGTTACCCATATGGTAAGTAATCTTTAATAATTGTTTCTACATTGTAGCTCATGCAAATTTTAGTCATTTAATGACTAAAAATATTGTTAACTTTTCAGTTTCTTTTTTGCCATTATCGTTTCAAGTTTGCTTGCACATGATAGGGACTGCTTTACAAAGAGGAAATTAAGAGCTCATATTTTCAGAGGCAAACTAATCCATTATTAAAAATTAAAACACTTTTTAAGAATGAAAAGAGTGATTTAAGGATAGATGATATTTGTAAGTATATAATTACCATCTTCTCATGTAAACAATAACCAAGTAAATAATATGAGAGATAATAATCAGTTTGTAGGAATAAAAGTCTGAAAAGACATAGAATTGTTTTTCAGGTGTCATTGACAATTCTTACCAGATGAAAAATTAAGAGCTAATAAAAATAAACCGATATGTTGTTTAAACTTGTTACAAAATTTAAAACGTTACTAGTGTCATTTAAAAGCGGATGATATTTCACAGCTAAAAATGTTAACATGCTTTGAGTTTTCTAATAATCAAAGATAAACTACAATGTACAGAAAGGTTAAAACTTGTTAGCCACAATATCTGAGATAAAGCTGGCAGAAACGTACATTGTTCTTAAGATGGCAATGCAAACACTTAACAGAAAGCTAATATTCATACTAATCTATTATTCCAACTACCAACAATTTTTTGACAATTTTCTAGTGTGATTTTAAGGTGAATACTATTTCACACCAATATATTTATTATATTTTGAGTTGCCAATAACCAATGGCAATATTCAACTTACGAAAGGACAATAAAAAGTCTTAGCAAAAATGTTTGAGAAGACATTGGTACAAGACTAGGTTCGTCTTCAAGTGACACTGCAAATATTTGGCAAATAAGGTAACATATAAAGTTAATATTCATATACTGATCTATTACTTGAACGTGGTCCAGTTTTCATTTTTGTGTTTATTGGTGTAAAAGAAAATATAAGAAGATACTTAAGTATTAAGTATTAATCTAAATATACAATCAATTTTTCATATCAATTAATAAGACTGTGTTTTATATCTACATGTACATATCTTCCGTGATTCTTAATGCAAACATAAGCAACTGTAAACTAAGTACAGATTTCAATATCCTTAAATGCTAGGTATACATGGACTAAGGCATTCTTACGGCAGAGAGAAATTATGACTTGAAACTAGCAAACCGATTAAACAATACAACAAAATGTGATGCAAATAATCAGAAAAACGCCTTAATGATAAGGTTAGGGAAAAGAGAAAGGAAGAAAACTCTACGAAGAGTAATAAAGACGTTGGGAATTAAA
>PUGI020000349.1:0-10574 GCA_008930755.2 Alatina alata | reverse complement strand
TAACGAACTATTTTCTGGTTCCATTCAGAGTTCGTTATATCGGGATTCCACTGTACATATATGGTTCAAACTGACAAGCTTTTGAACTTGTTTTATCATATACACGTATACCCCTGAACCAACCCGTGCAGGACAATTATATCATTAACAAAATTATGTATGGGACATTGCTCAGTGTAAATTTTATAGTTGCACTGTTTATGACATGTCAAATCAAGAATACCTCATTGGCATTCAGGCTTTTCATGTCCCCAATGCAACAGTACTGAACCCACAATGTAGAAAATATTTTTATGTAACTGTTTTAAATTATTTAATTTCAATAATATTTGATAGATAACAAACAAAATCCCCCTTTACCTTCTCACGAATATTCAAATTTAGTAATCTGGGTAACTAAGTCATGGACTGACCCATAAACTTCAAAGGTGCACATGTCTTTAATAAACATCTATTGTTATTAGATTAGTTTTGAGATTTTCCACCTGGCACTTACTCTGTTGACAGATAAACTTAAAGCGTTAAGAGTTAAACACTTGCTACAGTATATCAATTAAAGCTCTGACCACAATTGGCTACCACAACCTGTGCAGTACTAACTTTTATTCTTGTCACTCTGCCCAAACCATGCAATCCTGTAGCTCCACAGTTCCTAATTTTTTGTCGAGGTCTACTGACTGTAAATGTTAGCTCATAAACATTTTATTCGACCTCTGAAGTGAGAAAAAATCTTACACACTTAACTCTTTCAGCATTCAAAGGCATTTTCGTTTATTTTGTTTTACTAGTCGGTTCATTTGTTTAGTTTAGTCCATCACTTAATGAGTTGGCCTAGCATTTTCTTTCTGATTCAATTCTGGACTCTTAGGTCTTATGCACCATGTCACATATGTTCATAATTTGGAACCTGTGTGACAACACTACAAACCTCTGTAGCTACACCACAAGAAACAGTTCCTTGAACTATTCAAGCAGGCACAGTTCATCAAGTATGGAACTAGAATAAACTTCTATGTCACATTCAGCTGTATTCATAAACAAACAAAACTTCTCCAACTGTGCATAACCAATGAACTACTTGTCCTAGATGATGGCATTTTCCTGTACAATGCAATCATATCCTGGGATGTATTTCTTGAAATAAGCTTTAATAAGGTTACTAAAGTAAACAACACATAAAATACTATTTACTGGTCAGTAGAAATACATATACACCGAAATTTTCAATCTGACATAATACTGGGGACGATTGAAAGATAATAGGCCTAGGCCTATACAAAATTATAAAACAGTTAAATATGAAAATATCTAGATAATCTTCATAATTTGTTGCTAATTTAATAAATTTTCAAATGGACGGAAACAAATAGAAGACCGAAATTCTTAACTGCATAGTAAAAAACATGTATTGTAAAATGATCATACTTTGCAATACGATAATTTGACCATGTGCGAGGATAACTGAGTGACTTTGTATGGTCGTGACTTCGGTTAAGTTTACTCAATCGATGCCAAATGAAATAACCTGATACAACGACTGAGATAACCTGATTATATGTCTGGTAGTTGGGTAAACTGCCTGTGTGATACTTTCAGTTTTTACGGGACTGGTGAAAATCGCGACGGGCTCATCTGGCAAAGCCCATTTCTGACACACTGACAGAAAACCAAATATAGATCGATGACTCAGACAAGGCACTTCCACAGTTGAAAGCATGTGAATCATCGAAGTTATAACTTGAAAATTACTAACCTAATGACCCACGAACATTCATAAGTACTGAATTCAGAGTTGAAAACATTCAGACATATTGAAAACGTGCGTTAAAAACATTCTGAATCACTGAAGCTATCAATTCAAAACATTCAGTCACTGAAAATGAAAGTATCAGTTGAAAACGTTATATCTCTGACATTTTACGTGCAGACCGTCAACAATCAAAAGTTCTGCCTCCCTGGAAATTTATAAATCTGTCCACCAAGACACCGTACGTAACAACCTTAATGTTCTGACCCAAGTACGTCAGTAGTAATCAGCTGAATGATCGTTTCTTTGGATCATTCTCTGGGAACCCAAGAGATGGATCATGATAAGGGATTGACTCAGCAGGAAGCAAGTGGATGACTTTCATCATCGCTCGCGCACACCATAATTGGATCATTATGGACTCTTGAAACTCCTTTTAAAACTTACCCCTAATAAAAAACTTAAATTTGCCAAATAAACGCTTCCTCCACTCATTTGCCTAAAGGAACATATCGTATTCTGCTTCAATGCAATTCAATACAAGAAGAAATCCACTACCCCATTTACGCTATTTTACAATCCAGCCATAACTATATGATCTTGGGTAGTAGTTAGGGCATTTGAGCTACTAGCGCTTGATTTATTCATCATCATATTTGATAAATGAATTAAAGTTATGGAACCTTGAAAAATTAACATGTCTGGGATGTTGTGATAAGGCAATGCTTAATCATAATGTGCCCCACGTTTCGATCTTTAAGTAATCTTTTAAATCTTCAAAACGTTGTTGTGGCACGTTTATTTTTAATGTGGTACGTTTATTTTTAATAGGCCCTATAAACTTTCAAAATCAAGATTAGTAATTCTAGATCTGTTTTGAATCGTGCTTTTGTAGACGTTTCCCAAATGTCGTGCAATCATGACTGCCGAGTGACAAACCTTCGTGAACAGGTACACACTTTCCTGCTGAGAACTAAAAGATGCACCACCCAAATACCCTAAGAGTAACTGGCATGAATATGAAAACTATAGTATCCTTGTTTCTTTGTGAGACGTAACAGTACACGCGAGAATTGATCATCAATGAGATATGAACTTAACCTCGAATGGGACAGTACGAAAGGAAATGCAAACAACGGGTAAAAATGTCATTAACTTACTGGTTTCGGCATGTTGGCAGTAAATGTCTATGCACACACAAATCAGCATTCAATCCTTTCCAACTACACTCCTACAATTTTGACAGAAAAGGAGAACGATCAAAGTACAGAATATCCTGCAACTGATATCTGAAACCAGAGCAATTCCAGTACAGAGAACGCCCACAATGTTGATCGAAGCAAGGCAGACACGTCACTTGCTAGTATTCATTCTCTAGTTAAAAGCCCTTGCTGTCTCAAAAAAACAACATCGGCTAGTAAAAGCTACAATAGAGATCTAAAATCCATGCGTATCCAGGAGACTAAGTTAATGAACTTCCCAATCAACCAGATATGTAAGGGGTTGCATTTTGCTCAAGAGACGATCACCATATGCCATGGTGTCAGACCAACGCCACTGAAAGTCAGGAACGAGACAGTAAACACTGCAACGACGGTATAATGATAACAATAAAAAGATCCAAAGAAATCAAGCTCTTCACCTCCTTGTTGGCTGTAGCTTTCCTTTCCAGAACAACACGAGGTAACAAAGTCCTCCTGCAGCAAGTAAAGTGTAGGAAGGAAGCGGCCGTCCGGTTTGGATTCAAATGACCAAGGTGTGCCTCGTTCCCTAGTGCGATTTACGCTGCAGCTCCTACCGCGTCAATCAAAACTAACAACTCAGGTCCAAACCCCCCAACCACGTCGACCTGTACAATCCACGGTTCTCTCTTCAAAAAAAAGGTCACCCACAGAAATTTTATTTTCCCATGCTCATGCTTGATGAATAATCTATTCACAGGTGACTAACATCAGCTAAAGTTAATGAATGCAGGAAATATAGGAGGGCCAGGGACAGAGTTATACTACAATCCTATATGGATAATCCATTATTTACATTCAGAAATTTTATAGAGAAACCAAGATTTACATTAACGGTTAAGCTCCTTCAGCCTGTAGAGCTATCCAAGACTAGAGTTTCTGTACTGGAAATTCTTGGCTATTCTGTGGAAAAATCTTAGCTCAGAAAATACACGGTATGTTAAACAGAAAAGGAATTAAACGGCAGCTTCTTTAGATGTTTTTGAAATTAATATTATAAGAAAATATGCGGCTTAATCCTAATACTTAAATATCCCCTAATCTGGCTTTATTCTAATAATTTTTCATAGGTTTCCAAGGAAATCTTGCCAAGGAAAACTTTTAAGACAGTATACTTTATTCCCCTCTGCTTTGCCGTCAAGTCTAATTACAGCGTGGTATATATTCGAATGAATTAGTGAGTCACAATAGGAATTGAGGGTTAGTATTGGGCCAGGCTCTTAAGTCAACTGTACTAACGTTACCCCTTAAGCCAATTGTGTCGCACGTTAATACGTGAGAAGCTTTGTGGATATCGCCACATGTACAAAGCTCTGATTCTGAGAAACCAATTCTTTTCATGAATCTGATTTAAGTATGAGTTAGTTAAAATGAGGCAAGTCAAGAAGCTAACTCTGCGCAGCTCGAAAACGTATTAGACTGCTCAAAGGGCTTTTAACACAATTTTCATTCGGTTGTCATACACATCGGTCTTGTATCTTGTATACCAGCAAAAACTTTTTGGAAACGGATGCCAGATCGGTGCTTTCTCTAAACCATACACATTGTTCCTATGCTTTGGCACCTAGGGAGAAATACCGTAAAATCCAGAATATAAGCCCTCCCAAATATAAGCCCCTCCGAATATAAGCCCATGTATACTAACCAAAATATCCTTTGGAATATAAGGCCCCCTAACAGACATGTAATAATAGTAGTTGGGGTTCCTAGGACATTTTCGCTATGGGGGCCCGAGCGGGCAAATCCGAATGACGCGAGGACATCCACACGCAAAGCGAGTGGGTAAACAGGTGGGGTTCTTGGGGCACTGTAAGCTCTCTGTGTGAGGTCCAGGACGCAGTCCCTGAAAATAATGCTGACTATTTCGAAGCCTTGAAGCCTTTATTTTGAGCTCCTTTTAGGGAATTTTTACTTTTTAAAAGCGTACAGATTTGAAGAGAAAGTATATATTTTAATAAGTTAGATCCTCGCCCTTCTGAGGATCTTTTTAGAAGTAAACAAATGCAAACGCGATCCAGAAGTAATTATCGAGACCTGAAAGTAGGGATTTTTTACCTGTTTACAAGAAATTTTGTCATCAAGATTTGAATCAAATGTGATACTTTTAAAGATTCGTCTGAATCCTGACCTGAAGTATCTTTATATTCATGGGGGCTTTTACGCCCAACGCTCGCTATCATTTTATCAATTTTTGTGCAAACTTTGCATCAAATAAAAAATGGTATAAAACTTGATGGGGGGCCATGATCATGATTGTCTTTTTTATCCCATGTAGCTTGTATTTAAATGGAAGTTCTATTCCTCCCCCTTGCGTCCATACACCTTCTGGATCAGCACGGCTCTCTCCGCAGTTACAGTATTTACTCGAAAGAGCGCCCCCTGGAATTAGCGCCTCCCTTTTGACCAAAAAAAATTATGAGCAACTCCCTCGAATGAGCGCCTCTCTATTTCCGCTAAAGGGGGGCTCATTTGAAACAGACTTATTATTAACTCATTCGCAACCGCTATGCTTTCACGTCAATCACCGCTCTTGCCCGTAATATAAAAAGAATTGCATACCCTTGACTCCCAAACGAATATAGCTGAAAACACACGTGAAAGGTTAACTCGGGAAATTTCTTTTGTTGTTAGTCTTATTATTATTTTTGAAGAGAAAAGTTAATGTAATATGTTGTGTACTTGACTTTTTATATGAGCGCCTCTCTCAAAAGAGCGCTTTCTTCGCATACACAAGTCACCTGTGAATATAACCCCTTATATAAGTCCTCCGAATAAAGCCCAATATAAGCCCACGGCTTATAATTGGAATTTAACGGCATTGTTATTGCCTTATCGGCCCTTATGTCGCCAGTCGAAATTTAACGCCGCCCCCTGGACACCTAGCCATTATTAACACCGGTCAGAAAATTCCTTAACGCCAGTTAGGGCCGTCGTAATAAAAATGATGATTTGTCAGGTTAAGGGTTCATGAACCATCAGCACATATTCCAGGTATT
This sequence comes from Alatina alata, assembly GCA_008930755.2. NCBI lineage: Eukaryota > Metazoa > Cnidaria > Cubozoa > Carybdeida > Alatinidae > Alatina > Alatina alata. The sequence goes on along the minus strand of PUGI020000349.1, from coordinate 4,590 downwards.
TTAAACCTCATTCATACACCAGATCTGAATGATCAATCTTATTATGACAGATTTAGTTGGAGCTGTATTGGGAGAAAAAAAGATAATTTGAAATTGTGAAATTATCAATTGTAAAGCCTCTTCATGCCAAGTGGGTAATCGTGTGTTACCACAGTATGCAACTTGCTTCATCAAAGGAGATCATTACAAATGGCTTCAAGAAAGCTCATATACGAGAAGTTTTGATCAAGCAGGCAAAAATTTACATTTTCTGGACGGAAATTGTCCGAGGATGTCCAAATGACCCATTAAAATATTGTCTGAACAAAGAGTAACCATAGAAATGGAAAAACCGATTGGTACGGAAAGCGTTATAGCGTTCCCATAAAAACAGACAAGCAAACAATTATTAAACCGTTATGTAGATGAGGTCAATTGCTATCAATCCTGTAATTTTGTAGGGGAACGGACAAGAAATGACTAAGCTACAGCATATTTTCCAATGTGGTTATGTCTTTTATACGTCACATATAGATCAATATCGAAAAGCAATTTTGGCAATACTAAAATTTTGTTTTTCCAATTTTCGGAAACACCAATAGGTACGACAGCTAGTAGAAATATGATTTAAACATCTGGATATTCTTTCGGTTGACCATTCTTTCCCTGATGTTAGGAATCCACAACAGAATCTTTTATCTACTTCATTCGCAGGAAATGGCTGATTCATTACCAACTTCTCACTTTTCGCACAACATTTTTATCTCAAAAAGCGATATTCTTTACAGCACTAAAATTCACTGAACGACCAGATGTATTTATGAACTATCGTGTGGTCCCTGAAAGAAAGTTTAAAGCAGTGATGGATCTGATGCTACTTGAGTTAAAGAGTTCTGAGACCTTGGTGTGCGGCATCATTGATTGTCACTTGATGTTCAGCACCTTTCTCAAGACATATTTGATGGAAACGCTATAACCACTTTTAGAACCTGCAATGCAGTGTTTCCATTTTTAAAGAAATTTCCTGAGTTTGAGGAAATTTCGACCTTTCGAAGCAAATTCTTAGGACAAAAAAATTCAAGGAAAGTCTCAGGAAATTTCGTTATTTTGCAGAACGAAGATTTATCTCAAAGAAAACTGCAATCGGGCAATTGTAGTTTTCATACAGCAGCACGAACACACATTCCTTTCTGATTGATTTTCATGATAATATTAGATCAATGGATGGAAATAAGCGTTACACGCATGAAGCCGAAGACAAAATGTTGGGAAAAGGTGAAGAATCACTGAAAGTAAAACCAAAAGGAAGAGATATACACAAGAGTTTGTTTACTGCTTGAAGGTCACGCAAGATGTCTAAAGACTGGTTGGAGAAGAAAGATGGCCTGCCTTTCTGCAAAACATGCAAGTTTTTTTGTCTAATGCTAAAACGTCATTGGTACGACATAGTGAAAGCAAAACGCACAAAGGCTCTCTGAAAATGGTGAAAGAAATCGCAGCAACTCACAAGCCTATTACAAGTGTGTTTGCTTCTCAGTCAGAGTGGAGATTAAAACATGCGAATTTTTAATGAAGAAAAATATTCTAATTTGCATGTCTGATGATATAGTAAGATTTATAAATAAACACTCTTTGGGGGGAAAATGATATTTTGCAACATGTTTCGCTTGGAAAACATGAGAGCACTAACGTAATTTGGCAAGTTTTCGGCTTCATTGCACTAAGGAATCTATGACAAAATTGAAGTATACCAAGTTTTCTTTGATTATTTATGAGACAACTGATCGCTTTACGGCATTACAATTAGGAATACATGTAAGTTGTAAAATTATTTAGAGAAAAAATTTTTAATTTGGAAAACATTTTAATTGAATAACTTTAGAAAACGGAGGAGCCCCTACTATTTTTGAAGCCGTGGTCAACAGCTTACAGGAAAAGGCATCCCAATGGAAAACGTGGTAACGTCATGGCTGGAAAACCCACTCAGTTGCTACACTTTTGTAAAAATAATTTCCATGGATAATGACAATGAAATGTTCCTGCCATCTTATACACCTCTGTAGTTCCTACACAACAAAAAACTTCAAAAATCACTGGAGGATTTGTGTAGAAACATTTATTCTCATTTTGCTATGTCCGGGCAAAAAACCGAAGCATTTCCTGAATTTAAGATGTTTTGAAAACCAAAAAACACAAAATATTGCGCCGTAGCCAAGCAAGATAGTTGTCCATAAAAATGGGCGTAAGTAAAATTTTAGAGCAAAAAGAAGTCAACACTCTGTCCAAGTCTCTGTGCATGCATTTTAGGACCATGGGTTATGTACGTGGCAATGACTTCAATACACAGGAATCAAATGACACCAACCATAACGTTTCAAATACCGACGTTGACGTCGGGATACATGCCGAAGATTCCATCCAAGAAATAGTTGCAGACCTGAGAAGTGATCATTCAGATGTTCAGCTGTCTTCTGCTCAATACCAGGAGTTTTTAATAGAGGCTGTGAAACAAATCCAAGACCTATTTGATGACTGCAAAAACTTGGAAACATTGTCAATGACACCAGATCTGGCGTTACAACATGCAAAGCCCATAAATAAAGCCTTTGTATTGGTTGCTACCACACTTATAAGCTGTTGACGACAAACAGCTAGTTGAAAGAGAGTGGCGAGAGCATACGAGGAGCTTAATGTTGAACAAAGAAATGACTTGACTGGATTATTGGAAAGTAGTGACGAAGGCAAAAAAGGTAACTGACCAGCCCTACGTTTCTTAAATTATGAAATTTATTCCAAAAAGTGCTGCGTTGCCTTTTGTCGTTGCCATTTTCCAATGCGCCCATGGATAGGTTATTTAGTCACTAAAGATAGCAATGATACAATCTGGCATCAATAAATCTGCAAAAGAGATCGAGCCACCCAATGAAATGCTCAAGTTGCACAAAAAGATGACAGTAAGTGCAACAAATGAGGACGTTTCCAAGTTTTGCCGTGAACTGCTTCTGAATGAACTCACTGATTGAGCAAATTAGTAACCTCAGTGTTACGATATTACTGTTATTGATCATATTTGACTATATATGACTTACGTTGTGTGTCTCTTTTCATTGTGTATTTACAGAGATTCACAATTCGATGAATGACAGCAAAAACCTTCTTACTATTTTGCAAAATTGTGTTTTAATGCGTAAAACATAAGTTTCAAAAGATCCAGTGTTCATGATAAGGAGGAAAACAGGCTGTAACTTTGTATTTCGTTCTGTACATTCCGCAAAATAAAAACGAATTGGGTTAAAGGAATTTCTCAGGAAGTTTTAAGGTTTCAAAAATCGGATCTCAGGAAGGCTCAGGAATTTCTAGGTCTGGAAAAGGGAAATTCAGTATTAACCCTGTGGAAGCACTGCTGCAATGTGTGGTACAGGTCTCAGGGGAGCAGAGAAGAGCAGTAAGTGCGCATGTTCTGTGAAAGTTTACTCTGCAAGTAAATGTTAAGCCTCTGACTGATCCTACCCTAGCTTAAGCTTTCCAAAAGTTACTTAAACCTGTTGAATCCAGGAGTGTAGCAGTATCAAGTTATCTCTCCCTTGAGATGCTGCTGCCTAGGCATTGAATAACGTCGACAGCCTCTAATTGTTTCAGCCCCGTAGCTAAGGGGAGGGGGGCGCACGATTCTAAATGAACATGAAAATTTGTCTGTTTCTCAATCCTCATACCCTAAAAAAAATTTCTGTCATTTGTCCCTCGGACGCTTTTAAATTAATGTAAGCTTGATAGTTTTTTTGGTCCCATTAGAGTCCAACAACATCCCATCTGCTCAACTAGTGCCCCCGAGTTCATACCCCTGGCTACAGGGCTGAATTGTTTATGCTCCATAACAGGGGTCGCCAGGTAAAGGTGTGCATTACCTTCCTCTTCTGGATACGTATGGCAATGCCAAAGTCAGATGCTGCAGAAAAGCGGTCGATAATAATTTGCATGTCTCAAGAGCAGTTCGCGCACTGTGTCTTCCACTGTCGTGAACTTCGCATTTAATCTTCTTGAACTGAACACCAAACGAACAGAATGAACGTTTTTGGCATCCAAAATCTTATGTGCACACTAACTGGACAGTTACAAAAGACATATGATAATAAACAGAGAATTAGATGAAGACAAGTGTGGTACAAACACGTTTCCTTGACTGACACCATTGTCAATCGAAATTTATTTCGTTAGACATCAATTAAAAGCAAAACAAGCTTTTATGTCACGATCCTATTTGGTGATTATTTGAAGGTAATTTTGGGCTCAGTCTAGTATTTGAAACACATTCCATAATACCCCTCGATTGACTATGTCGATGAACTTCTCCTAGAGCGATTTTACTGAAAAGATCAAATCAGAAATATCACGTCCTGATTTGAAATTACTCTGGAACTCATGGATAATTGGAGGACAGGCGTTAATGATAAATCAATTTAGAAGAAGCCGTGCAAGCACTTGACCTACGTCGCCAAGGAGAGCGATGCCGCCTTGGGCATTATGCCCTTAATTAGATCATTTTCCTTTAAGCAGAGACACCAGTACTCCACCGATCCAATGCAATTTTTTTCATAGAAGCATAATGTATGT
>PUGI020000348.1:0-10577 GCA_008930755.2 Alatina alata | reverse complement strand
TTTCTAGTAACTAAACGATTATTCTGAAAGGATCTCCCAGATTCAGTGATTCGGATAGGAATATTAACCACTTGCAAATTTCTCCTGGCATGATTCGGTTTCCATATTCTTTCTCTGAATAATACAGGTATCAGCTCCTGCAGCCACCTCGTTTTTCAAAAGCGAAAAATCCACCAAGTAAAGTGATTCTATATAGGAGAGGACTTGCTAGAAAACCCAAACTGTGCTAAAACGTATACGGATGACTGTTCCAAATCATAGGCAAAGCTAGGTCCGCATTTCATTTGGTCGTTTGGAATCAGTCCATATAAAGTCGAGGAAACCTTTACCTTGCAGACAAAAGGAATTTGTCTTCTCGTTAGGCCTTTTCACTATTTTGCAAACTTTTTTATTTTAAATCAATTTTAATAACTTTTGGTGTGGAGCTAGAAGTACATTAAGACGTTTGTAATATACTCTGACGATTACGCGCTCACACCTTACTTACCTATGATTTGGCCTACATACCTGTCCTTCCTTAACGATGTTTGCCTCCTTACCTTTTGGAGTATGCGGCGGCTCCTGGTGAACATCCTACAAAGTTAGATACAGTTAGGTCCAAAGTTACATATATAGCTTTACAGCTATAGAGCTTCAGAGAGTGACGTCTCTGTACTGATGTATTGTGTTTACTGTTGTATTAACTATGAAGAGAGGCGAAATTATATTAAATACACGACGTTTCGAGGACATATTATCCTCATTATCAAGTGAATGATTTTTTAAAATGCACAGTGTCCAACTTTAAGCAAAATTACATTACAAAAACAATTTAGCCCTTAGGGAGTCACTTTGAATGTTTAGATATGGTTTTGTATGTAGAGCATCTCATCCAAGAGGCATTCCAATTTGGTCTTCCATTTCTTTAAGACGGTGATGTTATTGGTCAAATCCCTGGGCAGAGCTCCATGTCTCAACATATAGTGTTAACAAATAGAGCATTGTTTTTGTCTGTGTTCGTCGACGCGTTCATAAAGGTGTCTCATCGTATAGCCAATGTACTGACCTGTATCGCAGAAGTCACATGAGAATTTGTAAACAATGTGTTGTTGATTTACGATAGACGGCTTCATTTCGTGGGTCTTGAGATGATCGTTGATCTTCTGGCTTACAAAGACTAGCTCTCAAATTGTGTTTATTGTGTCAATTGAAACAGAAATGGTACTTAGAATCTTATTTCAACCTTTTTAAAGGCGTTTCAAGGTACATCATTGGTTATCAGTTCAACTTAACGATATTATCATCACTACCATGGTTTGCCACATGAACTTGGTATGGCTGAAATACTTGTTCTTGTGCGAATCATAAAGACAGAAAAGTCAAATCGACTTATCCTCAATGACTTGGAGGGAAAGATAGTTAACAACGAAAACGAATTCCAGGAGTTGCACTTGCCGAGAAGCATAGCTTTAATAAATTTAGATACCTTGCTTTAAACCGTTTGCATATGGTAATTTATCACTTAATCAATGATTATACTTTTCCGTTATAAAAAGTCTAAAGAAATGAATATGCTGCTGTCTTTTGAAATTTTGCAATGCAGCTGCGGACAATCTGATAATGTGTTCATGTAACTCTTCACGTATTAATTTTTGAAATAATTTCGGTTGCCGCTTTATCATCCAACCCAAAATACAATACTCAGAGCATAGCCGCTCAACGGAATATGGTGCATTTCTTTCGAAATCGCTACCGATAGACGTCAGAAGCTAAAAGTTGATAGATAGAGAATGTAGATTTAATCAGAACCTCGCCGAAAAGAGGAGCACCGAATATCCAAAATCACCTGTTTCTTGTACTATTTTAGAATTTCATTTCTTTACTGTTCAATGCTGCGTTCCTGCCTTTGTTATGCAATGCAAGCGATACAGAGTAGTTACAATGCAACGATTGAGTTTAGTATGTGAAATGCCATGTTCGAATTTTCTGGTTTACTAAAACCTACCTTTGTACGCGAAATATTAGGAGATAGGAATAATAAGAGGGTGGAGTAGTAGAATGCGGCATTATATGTTCAAAGTTGGGGTGGGTGGGGGATGGGCAAAACCGACTTTGGTTATCGTATAACCATTGGTTGCTTATAAGTCATAGTACCGTGAAGAATTTGAATGTGCACTCACTGGTTTGTCATATTTTGTAAAAATTAGCCACCATTCGTAGCTACTGATGAATATATACCATTCGTTCGTACCTCAGGGGCAGAAATTTTCTTTCTCGACGTTTACGTGCGTCTCGCCTACAAATTAGCCGCTGAAAAAAAGAAGATTTGAACGAAGACTAAGGTAATGTCGCTGGATTTACAAAAATGGCTAGAAAACATGAAGGAATTGTAAGAAACATAAATTCCGTAAACAAATAAATTGCATCAGCAAATACTGACGTTTTCAAAACATTTTGACTTCCAAAATATTACTCTTTTAAAATATTTAGTAAATATTATAAAAGAGTAATATTTTGGAAGTCAAAACCTTCCTACCACAAAAATATGTGTGGGGAGGGGGGGGAGGGGGTGAACGACATCCTAGCCTCTGTATTAAGGATGAGACCACAGATTTTCAACCTTTTGTAGGCTGCGACCCCTTTCCTTACGTTTGGAGGAGTTGGAAGCCCCAAAAATGGCTTACAACCATTATCCCGATTAAGTTGTTTGCATAGAAACGTTGTACTATTAGGTTATGCAATCAAATTGAATTTTGAAATGGAATTCCTATAAAAGACGGATTTTGTATGAAATGTGTCAAAAAGTTCGATTGTATCATATTTGTAACATTTTAGCAATATTCACAACAAAAATATCTTTGTTAAACATGATAAATACAATCTAATGTGCTTATGTTTATCATGAGGGCTGCTACTGTTTCTTCACGAGATCGCTTTTGCTTAGGATGGTAACAGACAATGTAGAGCACAGGTCTGGCTGCACTTTAAAAGGATTTTCAACAGTTTCAGTGGGAATGTGCATAGGAAGGTCACTTCGTGGCCTCGCCAACCAAATATCTGGTGACAATCTAAGGGGTCACTCCTCCAGGCTAAAATTTCCTGGGCTAGCCGAAACTACTATATATTGTGAACAATGATAAACTGGCATTGATATGGTTAGTTATTCCAAATAAACATGGATAATGTATTTGCATGTTTATATTGATGTTGAGTTAAAACATTGTACACAGATGCTACAAGTTGGTAGTGAGGGCGGGTCTGTATCCAGCACAAACTCAGTAGGGGGGTCAGAAGAATCTTCAGATGGGCAAGGATAACTGAAGTTAAAATAGGGACGCTATACGAACCATGCCCTAGACAAGGTTTAAATTCTCCACTATACAAGCTTTGCTATGTAATCCAAAAATGTTGAAAGCAACGTTACCATACCTATTACCTACACACTTAGACACTTCTAGGTAAGAAAATTGGTAAATACCGTGAACCAAACACAGCAAAGAAATTTAAAGTCGACTTGAAATTGTCCAGCTTGAAATTTTTAGTGGAATCAGCTGAAAGTTAACAAAGTCAATTCAACATTTTCCGTGTAAAGGATCTCAAGGCTGAGTGTTTTCTTCATCCTAGTTTAATATTCTTCATACATTTTTTTTATATTCCTCGTTCAACATTTTGTTATCACTATGTTTTGTCATTATAATATTTTATATTTCTAACTTTTCAGGGGCAAGACGGGACACAAAGCAACAGCTGGCATGGTAGGAGAGACGAAAGCTACTGTATCATTTCAGATGACTTTCCTTATCATTATATGGATAACTCTATTAGTTGGAAACACACAGCTTTTGAGGTTCTCATGTAAAATGTCCAACAGACATTTATTGGTATTAAAAAGATTAGTATGGTGCATCTGCATTGGGAATTTTACTATTGGCATACTTGGAATCCCTTTTCAAATAGCAAAGGTTTTGCTGGACTATTTCAGTTATTCTAGAGCTGCAACAATATTTTGCCTTCTACGTTATTGCACGACATTCCTATCTTCCCACTTTGTTCTGATGTGCCTCACAATCACGTGCTGGCATCGGAGAGAACAAATTACAAAGCAGCCATATGGATTGAAGATATTATTAAGGAAAAGCAACATATCCAAAATCCTGCTGTTGGCTTTGCTTTGGAGTGCGTTTCCTGACATTTGCATAACAATCACGTATGCGATTATGTATCACAAATACGATAACGAACCTTGTCACCAGAGTCTTCCTACCAAAAATAAACAGAATAATACCATTGGAATTTTTGCTACAATCAATACAGTAATAACTGTTACGTTCACAGTGACTGTCATCACCAGAAGCATGTCGTCATTAAGACATTCCCTAGCGAGAAGAATGTTAGATTTGCCATCAGTAGGACCTAGATCGTATCTCATCTCTGTTAAAAAAGTGACATCATCAGTTTTGTACATTATAATTTTTACGGCATTTTGGGTGCCGATGGGAGTGCTCATCTTTGCGAATCAGATAGTACCACCGGACCAGTACACTGTACTTCTGAATTCCTCGTACACTATTGCACTAGCAAGTTTTGCATTTGTGCCAGTCTCGTACGCTCTCAATGACTCTAACTTTAAAAACTTCCTTAAAGGAAGAGTGGATATTAATGGTCCTATAACAGTACTGGAAAGGAATGAGGGTGCGACAAGGGAGTAAATTTAGTAGCATTTTCTAATACCGTACGATCTGCTTATTCTTGTATCGCTTTATTCGTTATATATATGGTTAGATACAAGTGCGTAGATCAGGATGTGGGGGAGAGGACGAGGCACATAGACAACGCAATCAGCAGGTTTCTTAAAAGTGTTAACCCAGAAAAGTTTTAAAAAATAGGTGATTTCCCTAATCATTTGAATTCATTTTCTGGACCTAAAATGAATACCCTAGAAGAGGAAAGCACATAATTACAAGTTCCATTTTCAACTGAAGTATTCAAAGCTTTCTTCACGCAAAGTGTTTGGGAGTAGGTGGGTATTGGGGACAAAGTACTTATTGCCTTCCCACCCAAAAATGTGAAAGGGTACGAGCCCCACCCCTCCCATGCATGATCTACACACGTTTGGATGTATATTCTTGGGACGTACAGAGATAGGGGGTTATATACCAACTTTTTTCTACCATATAATTTAAAATACGACTCAAGTACCAACATGTAGGTATTGATCCCGCTATTTTTATTTAGTAAACAGGGATTTATTAAAAACATCCTAAATATAGGCCATGAGTTTGTTTACGGTGAGAAAGGCACTATATCCAACTTCTATGATGATACCGCACTTGGGCCACTGATGAGCCTTCTTCCAGAGCTTAATTGTGTAAAGTGCCTTCCGAAGGCCACCACAACACCATAGTAGATGTTTAAAATATGGAACTCAATCCTTGGATCGCGCGTCTATTACCATGACTGGGATTTGGATCTATGACGTTTGAATCTTGAATCTAATGCCTTAACTACTCGACCATGGTGCATCCGCGACTATATTGGGAAGGATTTTGTTTGTAACATAATAAATGGGGACTATTTTCGGGGACATGTATTGCGGTTTATACTTCGAAGCTTATACTTGGAGCCTCATATTTGGGGGGTATATATAGGGGTTTACATTTTGAGGCTTATGTTTAACGGATTATACTGGGGACCCTATATTAGGAATTTTGTGGACTATATTCGGGGACATGTATTGCGGTTTATATTTGGAGGCTTATACTTAGGGCGTCGTATTTGGGGGATATATTTAAGGGGTTACATTTTGAGACTTATGTTTAGGGGATTATACTTATATTCGGAATTTTGACCTATCTTACAAATGGTGAAGAAGAATAGTATTGCATAGAATATATAAATGGTGTAAAATAAGTTTTCGTACTTCAAGACTATTACAAATAGTAAAGGTAAGCACTATATTAGATTATTTTGTATACATGTTCAGTAACATATGTCTATATTGCGTTGTATTGAATTACATATAGGCCTACATATTTTTTTAAGTTTTCAATTTTATACACGTGTGCATTTTTATGTTACTATTTCAGTTTGAGGTACCTGGAAAATTTATTTATCTGATTAAGAAATTCAGATGTATTAGACTATTAGATTTTGACCTGGACTTCTAAATATTTATGTGTGTAATGAAAGGAAGGCATCAAGGATGGCCTACGATGATGGTGATTTATATATTTGTATATATGAGTAGACATCCATTGGATGAAAAAACAATTTATATGTAACTTATGTTGTCATGGAATTGCAAAATACGTCAAGCGAGAAAATTTGGCCTCTTACTCTTTGTGCTGTAGTCTATTTGTCTGGAATCAATGTCTTTGCAATAAAATCTTAGAAATATAATAGTTGCCGCCTGCGTTGGTGGGTAGGTAAAAGTTTTACAACTGTCTGTCTCTTTATTTCTCTGTCTCCAAGATATCTTATAAATGCTTTGACTTAGTGACCTCGTTTTTGGTGTGTGGGAAGTTCAGTACGATATCTAGGTAAAGTATAAATAAGAAAGCCACAAGTCAAAGGTCAAGAGTCAAGTTCACTAAGTCTTAAATTACATAAGTGGCTGATTGACCTATGTCCATAAAATTTTGCATGCAAATTTACATTGCATTTTTGTCATCACTCAAAATACATAATAGACTACAAGTCTTGTACTCATCAAAAAGCAAGTGGAGGCCGTACAAAAAATGTTTTTGTTTTTTCATGGTTTGTGTGTGCTTGTGTGTGCAGGTGTGTACGTGTGACAATAAAGGGTCAGAAAATGCAAGAAAACAAGACAAAAAACCACTTCACGACCTGCAGCGCAATTAGAACCACAACTAAACAATAACTTAAACAAAGGAATGTAAAAATTTGTTTTTTATCATTCATTGACTTGATAATGACTTTAGTCATTAAATAACTAATTACCTACTTCCACAAAGCAGTTACTCACTTTAACAGATACAACAAACAAGCTCGGATCAAACCCGACCAATACAGACCGATTTAAACTTGTCATCCCAAGCAAAAGAACAACAAAGAAACCTGTTTGTATTTATTAACTTGCGCTGTCGCTGCAGGTAAACATTTAATTTACGAACGTGGCAGTCCGTACTCAACGAGTGCTAGTTTTTAACATTTTTTCATGGTAATGCCCTTTATAGTTTACCATGGTAAAACTTTTATTACTTTTCCTTGATAAAATCTGGAATCTACAGTATGGGTCAAGTTTTAGTTGTAGTATCCCTTGTATATTTAGATTTTAGGAAATGAAAATATGTATAGAGTAGAATCATTTAAATAGAATGATGAGTATACAAAAATGGTTCTCAACCGGGGTACAGCTCCTTTTTAAGGGATAAATGGCTCCTCCGGAGTGAATGAAAAATACTTGGCGAATTTCAGGGTAAAAGGCTATGGTAAGAATTGAATGAGCCAAGATAATGTGCATGATTGGCCGAAACAGTGAATTTGGTTTGAACTAATGTTAATATTTGCGCAGCTAGTTTGTGTAATATTCTCACCATTATGTACATAATAAGAATGGCCAGTTAAGTAGAATTCGAATCCCAGTTGGGGTCGCTGATAATTTATGATCATTGACAGGAGTGATTATCAAATCATGGCTTTCGGTACGAGGACGGAGTGAAAGAAACGAATCGAATTACGCTAACAAAATTACAGGATAGGATAAAATTGTTCCCACAAAGTAAAGAAGTACTGATCTAGGGGTATCTACAACTTTGGTATTATCACACAATTGCCGGTATGTCATTCCGGCTTGAATTTTTGCATGCGTCTACCTCCCGGAGTATTCCCTACTACCATCTTGTACCGCTGCCCTCTCCATACGGTGTTGACCTCTTCATTCCTTCGTTTTGAACCATGATGTTACCGCTGGCCCTACGACATACTGGATGAGTGACGGCTCATTTACTCTTACGTATAGATACGCATCCAATGTGGCTGCAGCCAGACTGCATCGATCATTATCTTTGTACATATTGTGAGCAGAAATGAGGCGCTCCACATCACACGAAGGGACCTTGGTAGCACGTATTTGGAAAATGGCCAAAATAAACCGATTTCCAATCATCATTTGCTAAAGTTTTTGCAAAATTTCGGCAAGACTCGACTTTTAAAGTACTCGTAGGAGCGACATACATAAATGTACGTATTTCGTACATTGTACATAAATACATATACACTTGAGTGGTTTAGTTTCTAATAGGCAAATGTTTTCTTCAAAATTTTAAAATACGTACGATTTTCATAAAGGGCTTTAAAACTCGCGTGTATAAAATTTCAACTAATGTGGCTAAAGTTTGGATGTGCTTCAAAACCAAACTATTTTCCACCGTATCTCCACCGTGTATAAAAAAAGTGCTTTTTGGAATTTTTTTCAATTTTTAAAACATTCTATCACATTGGTAGCCCTAAAAGAACGGATTTCTCATGTCCGAATCACAGTTTTGATTCGAAAATGTGAGGACACGCCTGTGGGCAGATAAATAAGCTCCTGGCTTTTACATATAACTCCTCTGACCGGAATTCGAACCCAGAATCTCCTTACTGTGCAAGTGCTTTAAAAATTGAGCTACCAGAGCCCGCAATCCAAGGCCGAGTTACTGAAGTCAACCTGAACGTCCTACAGTACATGATGTGGTATGAAAATTAAGACGTACAAACTATACTGGCATTTTCTGCTTGATAAAAATTAAAATTTTTATATTGAATGTTAATATGTTTGTTTGCATATTGACGTTGATATTTTTGTCTGAGTATGCCACGCGTTCGTCCTATGGCGTCAACGGTGCGGCCTCCACTTCCAGTTTACAACACTGCCAGTAATGAAAGTACAACAAGAACAAGAATAAAAATATAATCAATCAACAGCATTCGTTACTGAAACAGCCTGATCGCTGTATAAAAACACCATCGATAATGAAGAATGCTGTAACGCAAACTAATAATTTATGTTCCAGCAATGTTGTCAGGTTTTAATGGGGAAACCACCGGTCTTACTATTTCATGGGATAAAGCCGAGTATTAGTAAGTTTCCCAACCTTTACATGGCTGCACTTCGTGCTGTGTAACGTATCCTTGCTGACCATCCTCTTAGTCAAATTGGTACTGTTACCATGATTACCGTACTCAATCAAATAATTATCATCCACGGATAGGCGCCAGACCTATCATCAAAACTTATAGAAAACGCTGCTATCAAATAAGCGCTGCATCGGCATGTGCAGATACAGCGTCTATTCAAAGCACCGAGTACAGAATCTCGCATATGTGTTTAAGGACGACGGAAGGCAAACAGAAATGCAAACTTCCTCTTCCGACAAGATGTGTATACATTTGTTCCCGAAAGAAATTCCAGTTTCTTTAATATCTGGTACTTTGCATTTTGCTATCAGGGCCCACCAAAAGTTCGGAAATTTACATAAGGTACGCAACGCCTATTCTAGCATATACTGTATGCTTAAAACCTGAGACAAACAAGTATAAGGAGGAGGATGGAGGGCATTTTATCGATTCATAAACGATTCATGAACGGATTCACGAACAGCAATCGTGAAGAACAGATGCAACTGTATTTGGTAGTGTTCTCAAATCCCGTATATCGAGCATAGAATCCAATTAAATCCCTGGAGTACAGAATTTTGTACATGCCCCTATTGCACACATGTTTCCAAAATTAAACACTCCGAAATCATTTTATGGGAGTATGTTGCCAGAATAACGCAATGTTAGTGTTACAGGAAGATTTAGGGATAGGGGTAAGATCCGTAGGTTTGTAGGCCTATAGGCTGCTGTGTTTTTAATGCGGAATGTTGTAAGAGTACTCTTTTCTTGACTCCAAGTGCTGCGTTCTGAATGAACTAAACAAAAGAGAACTCCTTTATACCTCTAGTGGTAAAATCATGTTACTGGCTACTTGGATATGAACTGCTAGAGGTTGATTTGTATTCTCTCTGGACAAACTTTATCTAATATATATTTACAAATCCTACGCAAGTGACGTACAATACTTGTTGCATAACCAGCTTGCGTAGGAGAAGGGATTGTGACGTCAGTTGTTGCACATACTATAATCGAGTCACAACATAGCACCACCCAAAGAGAGCGAATTCTAGGAGGCGAACGATGAAATTAGGTAATAATGGGTGATATCCTGATAACCGAAATTGGTTCCATCCAGGGAAAAAATCAATGTTCCATAATCGAGATAGAATAATGAGCTGCAATGTATATATAAATCTGTATGGAAAATGTACTCGGCATCCCGAGCGACTTTTTTTATTCGAATATTTGATGATTGTCCGTAGGTGTGTCCATGTGTAGAGTAGATTCGATTGTTGAACTGGGTAAAGATGGATTCCATTTATTATTCTGGTAATGTCAGGTGTCAAGGAAGGCAGGCTTTAATCGATTAAGGCTAACTGTATCTGGTTTTCCATTGAAGTCAAGTTTAAAATATTTTACTGCGAGAGATGCAGAAGTAACTTAGGGGGTGTTTGTGGGTAGGTCAGGAGACGTAGTACTTTTGTCGTCATAGCAGT
>PUGI020000345.1:0-10597 GCA_008930755.2 Alatina alata | reverse complement strand
TTTTTGTTCTAGTATAATCAGTTGCTACGCTCACTGTATTTACTATCGTAATATATACTTCCACTCGAATAATTGTCCCAATAAAAGAAATCTCCCCTGCTCTAAAACGTGCCAAGCCACCCGCCTGTGCTTAAAGTTTCTACAATTATCTTGCTTTTCTTTCGTAGCCTCCTCTATTTATTATAATTTACTTCACATACACAACTGTTACGATTTTTAATGCAAATGCCGTATATAAGCTCATGGGCTACATTTCGAAGACCCTTTTAAATGGGGGCTTCTTTATGAATGGATAACAACTCAGCTAATAACTATTATAATTTAAGTCATTTACAGAATTGTTAAAAAATTTTAACGTAAACGTTGCATATAGGCTCATGGGCTACATTTCAAAGACCCTTTAAGAAGCCCCTTTTTGATGGGCTTATATGGGGGCGTTTTTATGGATGGAAAACAGTTTAGCTAAGAACTATTATAGTTTACGTCAATTACAAAATTGTTGAGTTTTTTTAACGTAAAACCCGTGCATAAGCTCATGGGCTACATCTCGAAGACCCTTTTAGTGGCCTTTTATACGGGGGCCTCTTTATGGATGAAAAACAATTTAAATAAGAACTATGGGGCTGGTATGGCTTGGTATCCACAGTTTTCTCAGCACTGAAGAAATAAATTGATATTTTGAAAAGCAACCCACCTAAGATATCGTTGTTTAAACCAGGGGTGTGCAACAGGCGACCCAAAGGCCACAACCCCGCAAAGCCATTTAGCGTGGCCCTCGCCAACACTTTCATTTCATCATGCACAAAGTTCGAATTGTTTTTAAATTTCACTTTTTTGTCGAATTGCGAATCTGTGAGACAACTTTCACTGTTGTCAAATCAGTCATGCAGCCAACGATAATGGAAAATCGTAAGTATGATACTTCTTTTCACTGGTTAATTTAAAGTAGAATTATGTCATAGCAAAGTATGGCCCCTCTTTATTTTTAAAGTTGATAAAACGGTCCGCCGACAAAAAACCTTGCACGCCCCTGGTTTAAAAACTATCCCTGGCTCAATGGATGAAGAAAACATCAAACCTCGGGACAACGAGGTGTAACGGTTTACTGTAAATCTTTCCTCATTCAAACGTTCACTGGCCTGTGTCACAGTGTACTTCTACTCGCGGGATGGGGGCTCTCAGTGGAGGCTTTTTTTCCAGTAGCACTTTCGTCAGCTTGTACGCCCAGCGGCTTGTGCACAGTGTGGATTATATAACATATTTTACGTGATTTTGTCGAAACTCAACTAAATTATTCTCATAATTGACGTGAATGTCCCTTCTCCTACGGAAGGTGGTCATGTAACAACCATAGTACGTCATTTGGGTCGCAAAGGAATTTAGATCATTTTTCTACCGCTTTGTTCATCATGTTAATATTAGTTTAATTTTTTTTAGTTCCTAATCCAACTCTAGCAGTAATTCACGTCCGAGAAGCCGAAGAACAAAATTTGGTCACTAGAGGTTCAAAATAGTTGTTCTCCTATGGTTAGCTCTTTTAGAGCACGTCATTCTCGAGCCAGAACACAGATTATTTCAGTTTTATACAGACAACACAATAATTGTTGTAAGTATAAAGTTATGACTTTGTGTCGTACATCATTATCAAATAATGAATAAATAAGTAATTCATTAATTACTCTGTGGTATAAATAAGTGTAGCAATTTTCCGCAAACAAAAAGTCATACCCCTTCCCCTCCAAAACGTTCTACGGACACCCATACAATAGCAGTAAATTTGCGGGCCTCAAGGGTTTTTAAACATGCTCTCGATGGGCCTGGCTCGAAAGTCTAAGGGGTTTCGCTCTTATCCTGGGGGGGGGGGGGTAACATCTTGATAGCAGGTGCTAGACATATTCAGACAGAGAGAAATTACGGAGACTTTAAATAAAAAGCGATTCATCAAGTGTCCAAAATTCAAAACGTTACTTATTAGAAATCTATAAATGATACCACAGGGACCAATAGTTCGCAGTGGCACAATTTTTGGGGGAGTTGACAGTCAATTGGGAACTGGACCCTTCATAGTTAGAAAACTATGACCTGATAAAATACTTGCTTAAACGAGTTGTTTATAAACGGTCACAACACACGACATCAACCAATTTCGTTTGAACACAATCACAGCGTTCTTTGAGGACAATCAATCAATTGAAAAAACCAAAATAGAGAAACACCTAGAAAATACAATCAAATAGAAGGCTCCATGAGCACCAATTAAATATCAGGACGAAGCCTGAAAACGAGGTAGCCTAAACATGTCCAAACAGTTGGAAAACAAAGACGGAAGAATCTTGTGTGAATGTTAAAATTCAAAACTGATACCCCCAACGAACCTACCCCTCACTCTCAAATCGTCGGCAACATTCACCATCCCTGCACACACACACACATACACACAGGCACGCACGCACGCACGCAAACGCACCACAAACCACAAACCACGCATAAACGGAAAGCCTGTAATCAGTCAAAAACCACTCATGTCAAAGATCACGGATTTTCTGTTGCGAAGGGGGTGGCAAAAGAAGATACAAAAACAAAAACGACTAAAAATTCTACTTTAAATGAACAACAAGCTCCACACAATCATCTTGATCTCCTGACCTGAATTACTGTACAAGTCGCAATGTCCGTATATTTATGGCCATGGTCAAAACCTAAACGTGATATCGTACGCGTACGTCAGAGTCGGACTAAAATAGACATTTAATACATTAGTCGACGTCAAATGATAGCATTACAAAACATAACAGAGGAAAAGGGAGTTACATTTATTACAAGATGAATTAAGTACGTCACAGAATACAGGTAAAGGAAGACGATGATTAAAGGAAGAACATGAGTAAGTTAAAGGAAGAACATGATTAAGCTTACAGAATGACGTAAAGAATACTTATTGAGAGACGGCTGACGGCTGAGTAATAATTTACGTGCTACCAGTAACGAGATCGACGGGCATAGGCGCACGGCCAAAAGGGGCTGAGGGGGGCTGCAGCCCCCCATTCTATTAAAATGTAATATTTTTGGACAAAAATTATAGTTTACGGGCACCTTTAGAACTCATTAGTAAGAAACAAAATGATGTAATTGTAAGTCTTACCAGCCACGTCAGATATAGGTTATGAGATTTTTTAGAAACAAAAGTTCTTTCATCACGCATGCCAAGTTTCATTGCCGTGGCATAAATAAAAATTTTTTAAATTTAACGTGGCGATCGTTGTTTACCATATCCCATTTTGATTGAACAGTCTGCAGAACCATCGATTCATGCCCAAATAATTTTCGCTAACGAAGGATTTTTGGGGGATAAACAATCAACAGCTTCCCTCCCCCAAAATATTTCTCGTCCGTTCGGCCTAGTTGGGCCGTCCGGAGGCGCAGTTCCACAAAATTGTCAGTGACGTCCACTGGGATTCATGTTCGGATCAACTGGTCATTCGAATGAGCAGGAAGTGTGACATCAAAATTTTTTTAAAATTCAAATTGCAAAGTTTTAATGAAGAAAATCTTTCTTCTTGTAAGCAGAGGTTGTGGCTAAAATTGTAGACTGCTATCTCTTATCAGGACGATAGAAAATCTCAAAGGTAAACAAAATTATACTTCCTGGATACGTGCTTAACTGGCACTTTTCCATATATTCCCAATCACTATCGTTCAAAACTGCACTGAAAAAGAATAACCCCACCACATTTTCCAGGTACCCTCTTCCACTACTGTACAAAATGGCATTGAAGTTAGGGTTAGGGTCTGAGTTAGAGTTAGAGTGGGGGATTGTAGAAAAAATAGTGAGGATTGTGAAAAAGATGGTGGGGCACTTTTCCAGATACTCCCACCTTTATTGTTCAAAGATGGTCGGCGGATTGTGGAAAATTTGGTGGGCGGTTCTGTTTCTGAATGAGGTGGTGGGTGTATCAGGAAAAGTACCACAAAACCACAAGTGTCTTCAAAATAAAAGATGCATTTCTCAAGTTATTCATCCATCCATCCATCCCCCCATCCATCCATCCATTCATTCATTTATTATGCATATGATGGGGTCGTCCACCTAGAGGCGTCGTTATAACAAGGCAGCGGGGGCATCTGTAGGTCAGGTCATCCAGGAATCTCCCGCTGATGCCACTGCAGGGTTGGTGGATCCAATACAAGCATCCCTGGCAGAGGATAGTTTCTGCCAAGGCCTATCCTGGAAAACCGAAGGGCTATTTTCCACTATCTGCAAGTTTTGAAAATACGTATTGACACATCCGTGCCCACAAAGAAGATTCCAGGTAGGGTGGGAGGGGGGTATATGAAAAACAGACATTCTTCCCACCCCTACTATTTTCATTACTTTCCCCGTCAAACTATTTCTGTTACTACCCCGATTTTACTGCGTCCACTAATTTTATTACTACCCCCAATGCCAGTACTTCTACTACTATCCCCTTTTTACTGTTTCTCTTACTATCGTCAATGCTCCTACTTCTACTACTCAACCCTAATTCTACTAATTCTATTACTACCTCCCCCCAAGGTACTTCCATAATCACCCCGGATTTAGTACTTTTACTCACCATTCTACTACTTCTATCACTGCCCCCTATCCTATTGTTTCTTTTTCTAACCCCATGCTACTACTTCTATTACTTCCCCCCCCTCTCCCCCCACCAGCACTACTACGTCTATTACTACCCTAATGCAACTACTTCTATTACTGCCCCCAATGTTATTACTTCTATTATTACCCCCAACCCTACTTCTTCTATTACTACCCCCCGAAGCTAGTACTCCTATTACAACCCTCATTCTACAGTTTCTTGTATTAACCACTATTCTGTTATTGTCCCCCCATGTTACTCTTTTATTACTATCCCCAATTCTACTACGTCTATTACTTACCCCCTATTCTAGCGCTTCTCTTATTACAGTAACCCCATTGCTACCACTTCTTGCCCAACCCCATTTTACTATTTCTATTAATACCCCAAATGATACTGCCTTTATTAAATCCCCCTATTCGTCTTCTTTTGTTATTTACCCCAATGCTACTTCTTTATTACTCGCCCCCCACCCCACTTTACTGTTTCCATGACTATCCCCATTGCTACCACTTCTATTACTAAACAAATCGCTACTATTTCTATTACTTGACCCCTCATCATACTATTTCTATTACTTCCCCCAATGCTACTGATTCTATTAACCCCCCCCTCCATTCTACTACTTTCCTTCTTAACCTCAATGCTACTCCTTCTATTACTTGCCCCTTTCCTTGCCCCTATTACTATCTTCATTGCTATCCCCATTGCAACTACTTGTATAACTACCCTCCCCCCATTCTACTTCTGCTCTCACCAAACCAAATTCTACTTTTCTATTATACCCCTCAATTCTACTACTTCTATTTCCACTTACGATTCTACTACCTCTAGTACCACCCCTAAATTTCATAAATTCCCACCCTCTGTTTTGCACCCCCTCTAATTAGGCAGGTGGGTCTAATTTGTCTCCTCAGAAATATGGCCCGCGGCGATGACATTTAATTCAAATAGCAGAGTCAGAATTCTTTAGAGCTGCATCTTTCAAGGAAGTTCTTTTAAGTGTATTATTCTGAGTTTCTGGTATTGACCATCGTAATGCAAGGTAAGCAGGTTTCAAGAGTCCAGTTTAAAAAACGCTAGACGGAACAACACAGAGAACTAAAAATGGTATCTTCATACTTAATTTTGTAATCCGGCTGATCTCACGTTACAGGTGGTGGATTCTGCTTTAGTTTCTGTTTCCATCCGCCTCCTATGGCGAAACTAAACTGACTTCAGAGCACTGGTTTACGTTCACATTGAAATATAAATCGTAATCACTGGACCAAAAGGATTACTATTGTTCTACTTTCGGTTTCTTAGTCTCATTCAAATTCTAAGAAATATTGTCTGGGATATAATACATGCTAGGTACAATGCGCAACCAAAGTTATTTAATCTCTAGCTCTGGCATGCTGTTAATGTATTTGTCTGATTTATGGCTTCATAGAAGCAGTCATAGAAATGTCCTTAGGTCACAATTTGGTGCAAAGCATAACAATTTGCACAGGGGAATATTATTACAAGTTATGAACAGAACGACTGGTTTGTCGTAACCCTACATATATGTACATATGTGTATATAGTAATAATAGTAACTAGCTGTAATATAAAAATTTCATTCTTAGGGTGCTCGATACAATATGCAGCGCAAAATATAGGCCTGAAAATATTTCTGGAAAGAAACTTGAGTAACTCACGAGACTGGTTTCTCTTGCAAAAACTGTCGTGTCCATACATTAGTTAGGCGGGTGCACAAAGGAATTGCCATGCCCACATTTCGAGTTCGTTGCGAGTAAATATCACGTATATCGTACACCATGTTCTCTGAGGCGTAGCTGATGCAGGACCGGCAGATAAAGGGGCAAGGGGGCAATGGCCCCACTGTTTCACGAAACATTCCTTTTCCCTATTTATTATGTTTATTTAATTGGAAACTAAGTAAACATGTATCTGAGCTTGCAGCCCCACCCCCAGTACTACACCACTCTCCGCAAATAGTACCCGTCGGCCGTGTGATGTACTGCATAAGTACAACATTTTATACGAAAGTCAATTAAGGCCCGATTACTGCCAATGGACATAAAACTCTGAGTTGCTGAGATACAGTTACAGATCCTCTTTGCAAATGAATACGTACATATACAATATAAATCTATAAGGGGCTCTAATGATTTAATCATTTTGCGTCGGTCTCTTACCAACAATTACTGTTCAATCTCAGGTCCAATATCTGCATGTCGTACAAAACTATCAAGATATGTCATCTTCTCTCTCAAATTCCTTTTGTTTCTACACACCTTCTATGTTTCCTTTTGTTTCTACACACCTTCTATGCTTTGTCTTATCCATAGAGGACACCAGTGACCAACGAGTTTTAAGTGTCTCTAAGATATCTAAGAAGAAAAAGGTTTGCTTATATACCCTCTGCTTGTCAGACATTTTTACTGTCCACAGCATGTGTGTAGCATACATCCAAGTGCTGTTTGATGCCCAGAACTGCTCCTCAAAAGTAGGCGAGATCGTGGGAGAGGTACAAAACCAGATCAAAACTGGACGGACAAGAAATGTGAACGGCGATACGCTAATATAAATTCATGATTTCAAAAACTGCATTTGCACACAAGTAAACGTATTCGGTTTTGCCGATATTTCAGTTTCGCACCTCACCGGGATAAAACAAATTTGCAGGCAATTTACGATTTTGTACTAATTTTTAACAGTTTGTAAGTGCATAAAACGAATTTCAGCCGAAACTGTTGCAAAACACTAAAGATACGGCAATAAGAAAATTATGACTCACTGACTGCAAAGCGAACGATATTGCCGATGTTGCTCACACTTGGAGACAACATTAAACGCTATGAAACCAATGTTTAATAATTTCTAATTCAGTAATTGTATTACAAGTGTATAATACGTATATGATGATAATATAGAAAAGATCGATACAAAGGTACAACAGATATAAGTTACTGGCAAGAGAGATCGTTTAATTTGCAACAGGACACCTTCAAAATGAAGCAACATCTATCGTTTTGCAGTCGGTAAGTCATAATTTTCTTATTGCCGTATCTTTAGTACTTTATAGTAGTTTCGAGTGAAATTCGTTTGGTACTCTTAAAAGCTATTAAAGATTAGTTAATGTAGCAAAATTACCTGTACAATTGTTTTATCCGGGTGAGGTGCGAAACTGAAATAGAGCCTTGGTTTCTCAAAGTTCAGTTATAGAAGACGTTTTTCGTCTTGCTGGATGTCAACCAGTAGCTTGGTATCACAAAGGGCTTCATGTTTTATGTGCGAATACGACAGTTATTTCCAATTATTGCCTATTGGCCTACTATACATGAAGCAAAGGCAATAGTACGAAAGGTCTTTGCTTTGCCTCTGTTTTGCTAAAATACAACACTCGTACTCAACTGATTTCATGGCACCGCCATATTTCTCTTATAAGTTCAATGCTCTGGTAAATGTGGCATGGCGTTCTCCTTGTACGAAATTTATGGGCAGGTACATGGCCAGTTAACAACAAAAGTTGTTCAAGTAATGAAATCAATCTTATTAAATTCCAAAGAAAATTTAATGAGCTGAACATTGCACAACAACAAGGCCCTTAAAGAGATTTCTATCAATAATCAATCGATTCATGTACATCTGTAGCTACTGTCAGCTCGATTTCTTCCGTTACCTTATCTAAGATGAAGTCACTAAAGCCACAGCGATAATTATTTGCTCTGCACGAAAAGAATACGTTCGTACTTGTAAAAGAATAGGGTTCATATGTATGTTTCGATCGTGAATCCATTTTATAAACCCAGCTTATGCGTGCTTACCTCAGGTAGTGTTACCAAAGCCTGTCTTCAACGACTGCAGAAGGTCACAGAGCCATCCATTCGCCTACCCATCCCCTTGGCGTATATCTTTGCTCCTAACATGGAGTCTGCTTGTTTGTTATCAAAAACATAGGTAATTCAGTGGCCATATCACTCTTGCTATACTTTCCATTTAGCTCCTCCGCCAGTTATCTCCATGTTGCCTTAGCAAATCGCTCTAAAAGACCAATCCATGCCAAACCTAAGCGTCCAAAGTCATCGTACACCAATCGATTCTGTAAACGAAGCAAAATACTCCTTCCTTGTTGCATACGAAGGACTAGGTCCATATGAAGAGTGTCGGACGGCATATCCCACCCAGATCAATACCGCTGACCTAAGCTTCCACAGAGCCATCTGCACACGAAATAATCTATCTTCGAGCCAGCACAGAGCAAGTGGAAATGGCGCATTCAAAGATGTCTACCAGGACTAAATGGGCTGAAGATTTAAAATCCAGCGAAAATCAAGAATACCTTACAGATGAAATCCATGCTGGCTGCTGCAAAGCTATCCTTTTCCCATCCGGTAAGAATTTTTGATTTTCTATCAATTTATTAATAAATTTCTTCTTGCTTGAAGTCTAGCACAAAATGGCCAATTAGTTGAAAAGAATGCCATACGAGGTAAGTTATGTGGGTGGATTCGGAAATATCTGAATCGGTCTCGGAGAGTAAATTTTAGTTTTCGTCATTGTCAGAATGTGACAGAGAACAGCGAAGATGACGATCTGCCAGCTGCTAGTTTGGTGTTGTAGTTTATTTTTCAGGCCACTTCTACGATATTTTTCTACAACATACCTGCACCTTTAGTTTACGATCAGGACAAACAAGCAAACATTGGTTGGCTATGATTGTTTATGAAAGTGTTTCCTTTATCAGTGCTTGTTGTTGACGAGCGATGAATATGAAATTCACCGAGATGAAAAATATTTGTACCCCAAGTTTATCGCCGTAAAATCATAGTTATGTTGATATTGCGAGAACCAAAGCCGAGAGACCTTCTTCTGTGTTTGTTATTTGGCCACATAGGTAGAAGATGTGCCAAAAGAGTGAGTAACCCCATTGACAATGTGTAAACGATGTTTTATGTATGGGTAGTGTGGTGCAGCGCATTCATCTAGCGAACATCGAATAGCTATCGGTACCATGAGACCTGAGCAATGTAACACCAAGATCCATTCCTTGTACCTCGCTGGTAGATACTTCTTGACATTGCTTCTCAACATCTGAACTGTGAATGCTTCTCAATATCTGAGCTGCACATGCTTCTCAAGATCTGAACTGTAAATGCTTCTCAACATCTGAACTGTATATGCTTCTCAACATCTGGATTGTACAACAGGTACAGCATGACGCATTCTTTATCAGAGACTACCTGGTGAATACATGAAACCATGATGGTTGATCATTACTCAAGCTGTCTCAAGTTAGTATTTCCGTGTCTTCTTATCTTCAGCACTAGCTGTGAACAGATTTAACGATTTTCAATACCAGTAATGCTGTTTTCATGTTTAAGACGTAATTTTGTTCGCAACTCAATGAACTTCATCCATACACCATGCACCATGGGCGTAACTAAGTGCAGGATTTGGTTTACGCCATAGATTTCATTCCCAGCACCCTCTACCTTCAGGAATCCCCTTCCTTCTCTTTGTTCTCTTAGTGACTAAAATCTGAAGAGGTTCCAGGTTCTCACTAGAACGCAGCTAGATATTCCACTTAACCTGCATGACTTGTCTATGTACACTATTATTGTTGGATTCTGCAATATCCACACTATCATCATTTTCCAAACCTTCTCTGAATCAATTTATAATTTGAAGCGGTTCATTGTTCTTACTAGCAGGTATCACGCAGCTAGACATTCCAATTAGCCTGCATGACTTGTATATGTTCTCCATTATTGCAGCTTTTGACTGCTCAATGGTCTCAGAGCAATGTTAAAAGCAAGTTCATTGAAACATTCCTTCAACACGGCATATTGCTGGATTCTGCGATATCAACAATATCATCATTTTCCAAACTTTCTCGAATCGATTCATAATCTGAAGCGGTCCATTGCTCTTACTAGCAGGCATCATGCACCTAGACATTCCACTTTACCTGCATGACTTGTTTATGT
>PUGI020000344.1:0-10607 GCA_008930755.2 Alatina alata | reverse complement strand
TTTTAATATCTTCATAATTTATATGAATCACTTTTTACTGTAGGAGGCAGTTTTAATCCCCTTTTGGAACTAGTTTTCAAATATTCATCCTGTAAGAAACGGCTCTCAATATATGACGCAGTATGTGCATGCGCATGGGGAAGCCTAAATATATTATAATTTTTTAGCGGTTCAGTTTCACTATACAAATCTAAAGTCACAAAGAGGGTTTAACGGTTCGGTTTCACTACACTTGATTTGGACCTTTGCCCATATTTTGAAATTTGGCCCTAGAAAGAAGAGGAGGACGAGGAGGAAAGGAGAAAGATGAAACATTACCCTGCGCTGACGCTGCAGGCAAAACATTTTCTTACTCCAAATGTTTTACTCATGACGTCATCAATTTTTTGTCCGCGTAGTAGCTACTCTGGAACAAGAAGCCGACCTTAAATAGATTTTGTGGTATTTTTGTTAAAAGAGATTCACAAAAGCCGCAGCTTTTATTTGGGAAAATAGGATATACGACATGTTTACAAGTATTATATCTTACTTTTTGTCGTACCTGTTGGTGTCACAGAAAGTTTAGAAAAACAAAATTCTGTAATATTGCCAATATTGTTTTTCAACATTGATTTATGCCTGACATAACATCATCACTTTGCAATTTACGCTGTAGCTTAGCCATTTGTTACCAGACCTCCTCCACAATTACAGGATTGACAGCACTTGATCTCATCTACATAAAATCCAACAACTGTTTGTTTATATGTTTTCTTGGCAACTCTATGACGTTTTCCGGAAAATCTATTTATTCCATTTCTATGGTTACCCTTTGCTCGGACAACATTTTAACAGATCAAACGCACATCCTCGGACAATTTCCTTTCAGGATATGGTATATTTTTGCCTATCTACGATGTATAGTTTAGTCTGTTGGTGGGGCACAAATATACATTTATGAACAGAAATCATAGAGCATAAGCAATGCACACAACAGGTCCAGCTTTAGATTCGCCCCTTCCGAAAAGTGTTCCTATTGCCATCTGCAGTTGCTTTTTATCCTCCATCTTTTTCCGAATCCCTGTGTCATTGTAATTGCTTATAAATACTATGCACCTTTGTTGTGAACGATGGAAAATGGTTAAAAGTACTGCTTTTATTCTGCTTCTTCCATTGAGTATTGAAAACGTCGCTGTTCTGAGGTTCAAAGCTGCATATCGTCTCTTTTTGAAATATTCAAATGTGTTGTATCGCAGTGTAAACATATTTATTTTATTATGGTCGCATTGCGTCCAAACATTGAAATCGTTTCCTGACTTATTCCCGACCAGTTAAACTGTATCGAACTCTAAATTAACCCTACATTTCCACTTGATGAATAATTATTAGTTCAGTGGTCCTCTGCCTTTTTAGTGCCAAGACCCTTTATGATTTCCCATAAGGACTCCGCAAACCCCACTAAGAACATATTGACCAGAGTTACAGTGGTTAACGACATGTATTTTGTTTGCTTTAAAATCAGACGTTGCCTATCTAGTGCTGAACTAAGACTTAAAGTGACCCTTAGTTCATTTTAGCATACGAGGCTACTCTTCCACATAAGATGTCTTTACAATCCCACAATGGTGCCTTTCCTACCGCCTGTTACCTTCACGACCATCAAGAATGCCTTAACGTCCATCAAAGAGAATTTCATGACATCAAGGGATGCCGTCATGACACGCACAGATGCCCTCACGATGCGCAAAGATATAATTATGAAACACAGATGCCTTCATAACCCCGTTTGATGCCTTTTTCTAGGGTATGACTATTAAGGATATGTAGGATGGGATGTTAAACATTGATCGGCTAATTATACAATTCAGCAGGCACTTTTTTATTATCAAGACGCTTATTGCCGTCTTTCTTCAGTTGAATCTGATTTGGAGCATAATCGAATATGACCTGGTTTGCCAGTTCAACCAAGCCTCATTTTCCACCACTTTAAGCTCATTTGCATTGATAAAAACTAGTGTACATGATTATACTTAT
This sequence comes from Alatina alata, assembly GCA_008930755.2. Classification (NCBI taxonomy): domain Eukaryota; kingdom Metazoa; phylum Cnidaria; class Cubozoa; order Carybdeida; family Alatinidae; genus Alatina; species Alatina alata. The sequence continues at coordinate 8,594 of PUGI020000344.1, read as the reverse complement.
ACCTATTGAGAGGACAAAAAGTACGGAACTCCTAGGAAACTTGCAGGAGCCTGGGTGAATGGCGCCCGTTAAACATGGAAAGCTTAAGTATAAAATTCTTTTCTTTACCTGAATTAAGTTCGGGTCGTGAAATATATACAGATTTTGATACTGGTAGATGAAATTTTAAACGTCTTTTAGCTAAAATGGTAAAAAATGTTCCTTCTTTTATTTTAGTTCGTACCGGTGTAGACCGACCGACGAACATTGTCAAAACTATTCTTAATTAAAGTGGAAGCGCTTTTGAATGTTTTTCCAACTTCTGTAATGCTTAAAACATTATTTGTTAAAGATTTAGACATTATTAAATTTCTAGCGTGTCCGAGAGGCCTACAATGCTATAAACAGTGCTTCTCTAAATGGAAATACCAATGTCTTCAGTAACTAGGCTATCATTTGTCAACTAGGATGTATAGTCGATATTGTCTCATCAGAAATCTAAATTTGTCTTAGAGACCTCCAATGCAAAGAAACAGCGTTCTTGTACATGGAAAAACGATGTCTTTAGTAAGTAGGCTATCATTTGTCAACTAGCTTGTTTGGTTTATATAGCCTCATCAGAAGTCCAAATTTGGCCTAGAGACCTCCGATGTAAAACAAGAAGTCCTTCTAAGTTGAAATACCGATGTCTTCAGTAACTAAGCTATCATTTGTCAACTAGCTTGTTTGGCTGATATTGACTTTTCAGAAATCTAAATTTGCCCTAGAAACCTTCTGATATTAAAAACAACGTCCTTTTACTTGGAAATACCTATGTCTTCTGTAACTAGGCTATCACTCGTTAATGAACTTGTTTGTTTCACATTGTCCCTTCAGAAATCTAAATTTGTTCTGGAGACCTCCGATGTAAAAACGGCGTTCTTGTACATGGAAATACCAATGTCTTCAGTAACTAGCCTATCATTCGTCTACTAGCTTGTTTGGCTCATATTGTCTCACCAGAAATCTAAATTTGTCCTGAAGACCTCCAATGCGAAAAAACAGTCTTCTTGTACACGAAAACACCAATTTCTTCGGTAACTAGGCTATCATCCGTCAACTACGTTGTTTGGTAGATAGTATGTCTTCAGTAATGTTTTCTACTCTAAATGAGAGCGATTTAAAGTTAAGATAAGCTATTATAGTGATTATTCCGAGATCTCATGCACAGTTACCTTCAAAGGTGACAGAAGGAGGGTTATCATGACCGTGACCCCAAAAACCGCGCCATTGATACCATCCTCTATCAGCAGTCGTTGCTGGATTCTTTGGCGGTCAATCGCATCCTCAAAGATAACATCCAACGGGTCATCGCTTAGAACATTCATCAATCTCTTAAGGAGAGCGCTACTGTTACAAATTCTTATCAAAGTCAAGAGATAGCTAGTAACGGCCTGGAGGCGTTTACATGAAGTTTTCCACAAAGTTTATAATAGCATCTATTTGACTACGGAATTTGTAATTCCGTGCAATTAGTTTTTAACTTCTAACTTAGTTCCTTTTTGAATGTCTTTTAACCATGATGTGTCCTGCCAAAGACCATACAACAAATTTGATACCTCCGTAGAACTAATTTCTACTAACTAAAAGTATCAATAGATTTATTTTTATGATGATGTTTTGCCAATTTTGGCTTATGTTAAAAGAGTTGTATTAGTTGTTTTCCTGGGATAACTTTTATTCAGTATTGGCTTCAGTTTCTGTTAACGTAGTAGGCCCCAGACATGAGGCATGCCAATATTGGCTTCAGTTTAAATTAAGTTTGCAAGCTCCAAATTTAAGGCCATGCTAGTATTGGTTTCAGTTTCTATTATGGCCCCTAACTGAGGAGGATACTGACTTCAGATTCAATTAAGGTCGTAGGCCCAACACTCACGCAATACCGGTATTGGCTTCGGTTTCTATTAAGCCCATAGGCAAAGTGAGGAATACCAAGTGGGAAACCGAGTGGACATCTCGACAAGAAGAAGAAGAAGACTGAGAGAAAGAGTGAGGAACATGTGGAGAGATGAAATTGAGGAGATAATCAGACCTCATTGGATAAAACTGGCTAAAGATCGACGAATGTGGAGAAACCTGTTGAGGCTATTTGCCAGCATTGACATGATAGGATGATGATGATGATGATGATGATGATGATGATAATAATTTCATAAAATTGTTGAAAAAATCAAATACGAACAAGACCAACATATGAACAGTACAAACAAGAATACATCACAATTGTAGTATCGTAGACTGGAAGCCTTTGAAATGTGGTGTTTGCGCAGAATTTTGCGGTTTTCATGGACTTATAAAGTTGCAAACACAGAAGTCTTAGAAAGGGCAGGTCCTCTAATTCGCCGTTAAAAACAATAAAACGTTGACAAATTAGCTCCGCTGGACACAAAACCAGAAATGGAGCACTGGAAAGTAGCATCCTTCTTGCTCCACGTCACAAAAAAAGCACAAAAAACAACGAGGGAGACTGAGAACCAGCTTTTTGGACTACTATCAAAAGAAAACGGGACATAAGCCAAGCGCTCAGTTAGAGGATGCCTTGCAAGACAAACTTTTATGCAAAGCCACGGTCGCCGAAGTCATTTGATAATATTGCACCAAGAAGAAGAAGAGGAAGTATTGTAAGAACGGAGAAATGTCTCTCAACATAACATGTCTGTGTATATGGCAATATACTTCTTTGAACTTTCTCTTTCGTGCAAAGGCTTATGTATCCTACCCCATACAAACCCTCAAATAAGGTTACTTGAGGACATAAAAACCTTTTTCACTTAATCGAACCCCGTTTATTCAGATCATTTTCTATCTTCCACGGTGCTTTGAATAACCGGAGTAACCGGGAATAACTGTGCCAATAACATACTTAGTGCATAATAAATTCCTTCAACTCACATGATCGCCCTCCATAACATTGTCTTTATAGTTAAGATATAAAGAAATCTACGGATGAAGACGCTACGAGGAAGGTGTGATGGTTTAGGCGACTGGAAACTCTATCAGCTGCGTAGCCAAGGGTATAAACTTGGGGGAGACCAGTTGAAAAGAAAGAATGCCTAAAGTCTCTTCTAGTGGGACCCCAAAAATGTGAAATTTTCATTCTTACAACAACATAAAACCGTCCGAGGATAAATCATTCACAGAAATCTCGTACAGGATCAACGTTTGACATAAGAGGGTATGAGCACCAAGGATAAGAGCAGCGAACTGATGTGCATTTTTAAATATACACTCAATTTTCATCCCAATTCAGAAATGTGTATTTTTTTGGGGGGGGGAGGGACATTTAGCAACCAACGTCAACATTTGGGGGAAGTGTCCCTGCAGGTCCCACTTGGTTACAAGGATGAACTTTCTTCTCAATGTAATAGTTACTATTTTAAATAAAAGCTACATTCCTTAAGATTAAAAAAGATACGGAGAATGGATACTTTTTCGTTTCTTACCGCAAAGCCACTAAAAACATTTATAGCAATATAACATGCAGATGCAATTAGATAGTTTATATGCGCTGTAGAGCATTTTATTATTGATTCCATACCAAACTGCCTTTAAACGTTGTCACTTGTAATTCCCCACTTACAGTGATTTTATGTTTCAGGACATACTACTTAAAAACCAAACAATACTTGCCACTTCTCACTTGTACTGGTTTTAATTGTTTCACCAAACTACATTAGAAAGATTCAAGTCACCACTCTCTATTTACAGTTACTTTTAACCTTTATGCCAAACTGTCTTCAAAAATTCCACTTGGTACTTACTACTTGCAGTAGCTTACATTTTACACCAAATCATCTCTAAACACTTCCAATTACTAGTTACGACGTGCTATGGCTTTGCGTTGTACGCCAGACTACCTCGCAACATTGCTCGTTGCCACACGCAGAAGCTATTTATATGTATCAATAGCATAATCTTTTCAACGTATGATATCGTTAATCTTCCATAAAGTTTCTACCTAATTTGCTGATGTCAACACGACGCCACATCTTTTGCCCTGCGCCATAGAACGGGAGACGTTTTATTGAATGGGTTAGCATACTTGAGGTAAGCTTCGATAAACGTTACTTTCTTGTCAAATCATCAGATCGTCCTCTTGTTCTGCACAAGTTAATGCCCTTACGAATCTGACAGTTGCATAATCTTTCCGCCATGTGCTTCAGTCACTCTTCTTCAAAGTTTCTGCCTAATTTGCATATGTCAACACAATCCCACATTTTCATGTCCTGCGCCATAAAACGGGAGACATTTCATTGAAAGGGCCGACATGCTTGAGGCACGCTTTGATAAACGTTACTTTCTTTTGAAATCATCAGGCCGCTCCTTTGTTCTGCACTAGTTAATACCCATACTTTTTCGAAAATCCTGTTAAAAAAACAGGACATCCGCAAGGCGACCCCGAACTTCCAAATGACCCACTCGTCAATTCTAACATCTCTGGCATGACATATGGTTAGAACAGATTCGAAAAGGAATCAGGTTAAAAGTTGTTTGTTTGGCTGAAGTCACGATATGGGTCTCCGGGTATTCATAGATCCCGCCATTAGAGTACAGTAGTTACTTGTAGGCTAATTACACCATTTTTAACTTCTTAGTGGGCTTAGAGCCCATTGTAATTGATCAAAACACATTTGAATACTTATGAACGTAACCCAAATGACCACGGTACAGATCAACACAGTCCTCCCAAGCTTCAACTTCTCCGTCTAAATCATTACACTATCGTGGAGTAACGATTTGCCTGATCTATTGGCCCGAGCTTCCATAAATCAAGAAAGAATTGTTGATTTTGACTAAGTCAAAACGTCTGACAGTATATTTAGTATTCTTGACGTAATTGTTTTGTGAAAACAAAGTCGAATAAAAAGACAATGATCAGGAGTATGAAGTGATCAGATAATGGGGAATCACTCATTGACGCGACTCGAAAGACCAACCTGGCGCCAATTGCCCTCATATATTATTCACGTTTTTTATACAAGATTGATTTGAGCGACCAGTATGTTAAGTTACTAAGACAAGACCTTTATCTTTGGGGACTACGAGTAGAAATTTACAAACTGAAGGGCCTTATCAGTTACATGTTTAGATAAAAGGAGAGTTACACTTCACAATCAACAGTTATCTTGCCCGTGGTAAGTTTGGACTGGCAACATATCATTAATATGAGTCCATATGTAGGTCAGTCATAGGTCTATTGTGTTTTCTATCTTCTATTTCGATATGGTGTTACCGCTTTGTACTATTAGGAAATAGACTAGTCAGCTTGATTTCATTTCATGGGGTAATTATTCATTTCCTTCGATGAATTATTAGAAAGAATGTCTCATTTCCAGTTTGCATAAAGATTGATTTCTCTTTGGCCTAATGTAGGCCTCAAGTAAAGGAGGGTAGTTTCTATATTGCTTTAGTTACAAAGTATAGTTTATAATTGTATCAGTTCATAATTTATACCCAATAGCTAGCTGTTGGTGAGCGAAGATAAAAATCATTCCCAAGAGATGTTTCAATGACAATCAGACACACTTCATAGCGATGTGTTATGCTTTTTGTAGTATAGGCGTTTTTCATTAGTACAGTTAGAGAACTAGTATAATTCAACCAAGCATGAAGACCAGGCTAAATGGTATAATCTTCTGAGAAATTAGCGTATTCAAAAGCCCAGTCAAAGAATACCAATCTGAAAGAAAGAAGGGCTCGTATTGCTGTACAGTTTTTAATATTTAGGAAAGCGGGCCCATCTTGGGAAAGTTACCTTTAATGATTTCATAACATAGTTGCTCCTTCGCTCAAAGAATCTCTTCAAGGCAAGACATTGCATTTCAAAGTTTAGTTAACATATTTTGGCACTCCATGCATTTGAACTGTAAGTAGCAATTCTACATCAAAGCCCTGTGAACTTGTATGTTTTAGATTTTGTATATAATTAACAATTCTGCAAATGTTGTGTCTACTTTTATCACAGTAGCATAATCGCCAGGAAGGACTAAAACCTGGTGCTAAACTACAAAATGGTCACTTACCCCTTCTAACGACATTGATAACGGTACTCAAAGGAGTTATGAGAGGTCTAAAATGTGATCAATATATTGGCCAATAGATTTATCTGCTACAATGTTCATCTGTTGAGATAAAACCCTCTAAATTAGGAAGTAAAATTCTTCCAAATCTAAGAATTTAAACAGTTTGTGTGTTACAAATTTGTTCCAGAGTGAAGTCTTTAACTTTGTTAATGTTGCTAACTATCCTGGTCGTTTTAACTTGATATTGCAATACAATGGTTCATAATACGACTTAGTATATGAAGGGAGGGCTATCATCAATAGAAGGTAAGAACCTAGCGTGGACAGAGGATAATACATTTTTGAGGAAACGTGTATATCTAGGTGAATTTGAGAGATGAATTTGCTGATGTTCGGTTTTGAAAGACCATTTTCGTCTTTATTACATTGTCGTTTTTAGAGGCCCAAAGGGTGTAATTTGCAGGGACTACGATGGTACATCATTTACTTACTTATGTCTGGTGGGTTTTTGCTATGATACATGTACAAGATGAGTTAGTCACCGTAGGCGTTCCTGGTGTATATTGTAGCAAAGTTTTGTTACTCTATTCTTTCTTATTCGGTTTAGTTTATATTCAGTACGTCACAGAATTGTACGACTAGATTTCATTCCTAATGTTTAATCACATTTTATCAGCAACAGTTACTAAATATTTTGCTCATATAGCCAATGTTACATTTTTTTTAAAAAAAGCTAGAATTAACAAAAATTAAACCTACAAATCTTTGAATAAGGCAGCACTTCTCAATTTGTTGGATGGGTAAAGAAACACTCAAGCCACCTTTTCTTTTAATACCGTATCACATTGTCATAACTAACGTAGAAAAATATATAGCTCATGTTCAGTTTTCTTGTTTCAAAATCCGCTATCATTATAAGTTTTTTAGCACTCAGTCTTAAAGATTTCCAGCATCGAACGAAGTACTCTTTGAAATTCCCAATACCGTTTAATACAGACATGTCATAATACCACTTTTATGTAACGTTTAGGCATTGCTTAGTAATTCAAAGCATCTCTTCGAGCTGTTATTGCTTTGATATTGGTGCAGCGTGTTTTGCATCAGGTTGAAATTAACTGCGTGGGATGAAGTTAGCCTGCTTTTCTGAAGGAGAAACATTTCAGCATCACATTATGCAACTTTTATGGTATGAATACCATTCGTATCGTAACAAATGGGGTACAGTCTTATAGTGACACATCCTTTGCTGATTGGAACAAATTTTCATTTCTAAGGAAACACTAATTACGACATCAATGGCTGTCCTTTCCAGATAGTGCTCTTCTGACATCAGAATTTATGTTTTGACAGGTTCTATTTAATTGACCGAGAGATAAAGTTTTATATTTTACCCTCTTGCAACAAAGACAGCACGTAGGCAACGGATATGCTTTAAATGAAGAAAAAACGCCTGGTCCATATTTTACCTAGTCAAGGTCGAGTCTGCTTTAGCTGGAAACGTCACAATAAAGGGGTGGAGGTTCTGTGTCTAGGTGTCATTTATATCAAAGACAATGACGTAAAATACAATATAAACGAAGATAACTTTAGGCTTGAGATATTATCAATTTTCTCTTTGAATATTTTGATGCCGTAGCCGAATGTTTCAAGGTAAGTAAACGGTTGCCAGACGGCTACTTTCATCTGGCAATGGGAAATTTTAGGCCACCATACCACGTTACTATAAATAAGGAAGTTTATTTGTCTGTGTGCATACAATTAAATTGTCGCGAGCTTAGAAGCACTTGCTAGACACCTAATTTGTTTTTCCTTTCAGGAAAATCTTTGACCAACAGCAACTATTTTTGTTTTGAGTTTATACTAAATTAAAGTAATATGTATTAGGTGCACAAATGAAGATTGAAATAATAATTTTTTATCAGTATGGCCCAGGAATCGTATACACTAGTATGTAAAGTATTGACAAGGCGGATTTGCTTATTGTCTAGCTTACAGTCGGTCAATATTGCTTAGAAGCGTTGGGATGCTGCCGAGCAGTAGAGTTCACTTATATCTCTGTAGAAGACAATGTTGGCCACATGTATGAGAAAAAATAACATCTTAGGGTCCATGACAATTTAAGGAGTACAACTTCTATGATTACCAAGTTTGGAGTCATTTCGCTTGTCCCCTTGAAGATAGGCTTTACAATAAAGATATGAGTGCTTAAACCACACCCCCAGTGTTAGTGGGCCTGCCTATTTGAGCTGCCGTTAACAAACTTTTTCCTAGATATGAATAAACTAACTCTGTAAATAACTAACTAACTAGTCCTTCCATTATGAAGCATGCCGAATCAATTTATATTAGTAAATTCTGTGCTTTTTTCTCTTTTTCTGCTTGTCTTGTAAAATTTATGGAATAAGTCTTTCTTCCTGCGTCTGGATAATTTTTAATTCTAAAGAATGAGTTACGTAAAACAACGTGGACTGGGGTTTTGTTTCAGCCAACCTGCAGTAATTACTATGTAGTGGTTTCGAAAGAGACTTGCTGGTTTGGAAATGCGAGTGGAAT
>PUGI020000343.1:0-10612 GCA_008930755.2 Alatina alata | reverse complement strand
TTGCTTCCCTTGCCTTTTCCCTTATATTACATATTCCACACATTTTTCTTATATTTTTGTATCAGACTGTTTTATCACAAAACTGTCCTCTTGTCAATCCTACTTCTTTTTCCGTTTACCAATTTTTCTTTATCTTACATTTCTTCCAAGTCCTGAATGCAAAAGCTATTTAAAACGAATGATATTCAAACTCATTGACGGAGTCCAATAGACTAACAGTTCCTTACCCTACCTTTTGGGTTACATTACGGCAGAAATTTCGTAACCTGTTAAAGTCGCGATGTGAAAGGCCAAATAATTTGTTTTATTACATCTGGCCTTGATCTTGATCTCATCATCTTGATACATAAAGCTAACAAATCTTATGAAAATATAAAGAATACCAAATATAATTGATAAAGCAAAGCATTGAAAAGTTAGAGCGCGAATGGACAAACAGTTAGTAACAGAGAGACAGACAGACATTACCCAATATATTATGTATTCACGCACACCAATAGCAATAAACACAATATTTATTTATCGTTATTTGTTTATTTATTTGTAGCATTTTTAAGTCGGACAGGCACTTCAGTTATAAAGTAAACTCCTATCAATCGTCCTGTCGTGTAAAAGTAAAAAGTTGATATAACTGTCTCTTTGCAGCAAAGCCAAGGAGCAGTGTGCAGTCAAAACCATTCAATCGTAACCCAATGCAAGACCTACAACAGCACTTTGTAGCACCACCACCGGCACACGTAGCACCTCAACCAGCACAACAAGCCGCCCCTCCAGCACCAGCTTTTCCCCTACCGGCCACGAACGGAATACCTCAAGCTGATTTAGCACCTCCGTTACCAGAGATGGAGTCAATGCCACAGCAGATTGCCCCACCACCTGCTCAATTGCTACCGCAGCAAGCTGCAATTTTACCGAAAATCAACCCTGCTCCTCAGGCACCATTTAGACAGCCTGCACCACAAGTGGTAGCACGACCTCAACAAAGGCTTCAACCAGCGGTGGCTAGAACGCAGAAGGCTCCACAGCAACCTGTAGGTAGAGTGCCAGCCCAGGTAGCAGCGAAAGCTGTTCCAGCACCTCATAATATAGGACAAGCTCCACAGCAAGTCCAAGTACCGCTGATTCCTCAACCCTATCTGAATAACCAGCAAGCTGCTCAGCAACTAGCAGCAGAAACAGCAAGTATTGTACAGCAACAACAAGAACAACAAGCTAATTTAGCACAGCAAGAGGCTGCACAAGCAAAGCAAGGAGTGGCAAGAAATCCACTGCGTAAGTACAATTAACTTGCTCTAGTTATATGTGCAATTCTCGTTGTGCAAAACAAAAGCATTGATAATACGCTCCAGGATATGAGGAGGGATTTAATATTTTTTAAGAAAAGGAATCATGCACAGGTGATGCTACCCTGAAGGGGCATGTGCTTGTTATTGATAGTGGCTATTCTTATGTTCTTTTGGGCTCTGCAAGGTAACAATGTACTCTAGGCTTTGGTGGTAAAAGTGGCATCTAACTATGATCCTAGCAGGAGGCGTTTGGTCATTGAATATGGGAAAACATCTGAATATCATATGCTTACAATCCGTAAAGAGGAAAAAAGATATAAACCATGCTTTTAATTGAAATCTCTCACAAGACATATATTGGTGACATTGTATCATCAATCTTATTCTCATTTGAATACGTATCTATGTATATACTGACAAATACGTTTAGAACTTGTCATATATGTAGATAACCTTTATTCATGATGCATTTCTTCTAACAAGACTTCTATAATGTCTCCTTGATATCTCTTGGACGACATTTAAACTTGGAACTTATATGTCAAACTAGAACTAAATCTTGCAAACATTAACCTATTTCTGCATAAAATTACACTAGATAATTAGCATAATCATTATGATATACGTAAACATAATCATAAAAATAGGCATTTGTATAAACAGAATGGTGAGCCCTGCTTTGATTGAGGGCACTAACACCCTATTCCAATGTATGGTTACTTCCCTATTCCTCTTGCGGCATGATTTAGCCAATTTTTTATAATTGACGACAATAATCATTAGTTACTAACCCTTACTAATACTTCTAATATACTAAACCTCATAACTTTCTAGACTCCAAATGTAACAGTTACATACTAATGTACCCAATTTGGTCTTTTGTCAAGCATGCTGTGAATTCATGACTGTTCTTACAAATGCGTACGGACACGACTGCTTATTTATTTGCAGTAACTATAGTTTCTATTTTCTAAATGGTAGTTAGTTGCTAGTGCGTACTTACATCCAGGGATTAGATATGCTAATCCTGATACATTAAGCAATTTGATTCGTCCCTGAGACGACAAATTATTATATCGTACCTGGGTTTGGATATTGGGATCGGATGGCCTCTAGTTTTAAATCTTTATTGGCATTGATGTAACTGAGTTTAAACTTTCATTAAATGAAAGTTTTCCATAGAGACGGTACCATGCAGTACCCTTTCTACTACCCTTGAATAAACATATTGGTCAAGTATATTGACTTCAAAATACGCACATATCTTGCCCTTAACATATATTCAGACACATGAGAATGACTCTCTAGATCTCTGCTAAAATTTTGACAAATTTATGCGATATATGCCAACTACTCTAGACGAAATCAATTCATGATTTTCTGAGATCTGTACCTGGGCAAATTTTCTTTTGAGTATTTGACTACTGATCCCAGTAGATATTAAGTGCTGTCTCTTGAAAGAGCATTTATTCTATAAAGCTGGCATAAATATAAGATCAAGCCATTGTTGAACAGCCTTGTCACAGTGTCTGGTAGTTGCTGATAGCTAAACGTCTTCTCGTCAAAGCAATTTTCAATTACCTGAGAACTGTGTACAATCAAATTTGCTTCCAATCATTTAGTATGTAATAACAATATTTGTTTCAACTCAGACACATCTTAAAAGAACATTCTATTCTGTCAATTTTAGCCGAATTACAGAAGCAGACAAGGCGTGGAAAGATCTTGTCGCAATGTCTGTTCGATGCTCATGGCGAAATGTCTTTATACAATGCATATCACGATTACCTAACAATCGTTTGACTCAAAGTGCCAGTATTTTTATCACTTGAGTTGTTTCTTGAAAGATCACATTGTTATTCCAATCAGGGATTAACACTGACCACATCAGGCTATTGTTAAAAACCATTCACAATTTCCAAGACCTGCTCATAGCTAAATTGCTCCCTGAGTCACACATTTCGTATAATCTTTACTAGTCGTTCTGTGAAAGGAACCAAGACAAAATTTGTAGTTATGAGGTGGAGGAAAACTTTGAGTAGACAGCGTTTGTTTGTACAAACGTAGCATCGGATATCAATGGCAGTAATAACTGATTTGTTAGAGACGCATATATTTCAGTTATACCTGGTTAAGATGTGGTGATAGCAAGCCACCAATAAAAGCTATTATCTAACTCTTAAGATCGACAATGGCAACATAAATTTTCCTCTAAAACACAACCAATGCAGTTACATACCACTACGTTGTTTTCTAATTGGGAGCCTCAGGCATCCGAATTTTGGGAGGATATTTCTTCTACTTCTTTTTCACAATCATGTCATAATTGCAGTGCATGAATTCTGCTACATCTCTCTACCATCTTGACTTTGAAGACCCATAATTGCCGTTGTAGGAAGTAAAATGTTGAGTGCATTCTTCAACTCTAAACATTCTGAAGAAGCTTCATCCGCTGAGGCATTGGGATCTGGATCTGGTCAAGACGGAATGGGAGGTAAGTTGTTGTAGTATATGAGCCACATTTGTTGTTTTCCAAGAAACAAGAAACATATTTCTTGGAATTCCAGTACCATTTGCATCTGCGCACGTGTTGATTGTGCAGCTTTGAGCGCATCTGTTTGTTGCATAGCGATTCAAATTCTGCGCTTCAGTGGGTTTATATTCGGTTGGAATACTTTGCTTTGCGGGTAACTAGATGAGACTTGACGTTGTACGTATCTTTGTTTTTGCTCTTTTCTCACGTTTCTCGCAATGTAACCATATTATAGCAAACTAAACTGGAAATAACACTATTTTTCAAGTTAGAGTAGTGTCCCTTTGCCACTGTGCTTGTAGTGGTCTTACTACTACTCTAATAACACTTTCTTTCAACCTAGTCTGTAACTATTGACGATTCAGCTAATGTTCTATACAGGCTGTCTTTATAAATAATCACTATCGTTGTTCATTAAGTATTGTTATCTGTGTATATAATCTCTTTGCTATATCACCTAACAATCTTTATTATCATTTCCATCGAGAAGGACTGAGTCGAGTTTATCAAATCCTCGAGAACTTCTTCTCACTGACCTCTGTTCTGACAGATGAACTAAATTTGAACTGATAGATGGAAACAGTGCAAAATATGGCCTTTCCATTGTATGTATGCGAATCAGAGAGATTCAAACACCACCTTCCAACGTTTTCAAGTTTGCTTGCAGATTAGCAGCCGCGCCATTTTAATGAACCTTCTTTTCAAGCGCAGGACCTCTTATTCACAATAAGTGTAGCCTCTTTCTGGTGGATTTCTGATCCATTGCCATGACTACTGGCATCGTGGCCTCTTTAATCTCAGCGATTTATCCTTCTACTCTGAACTCTGTACCTGGAATTACCCGCTGAATTACTCTGAAATTTTTTGCCTTGGATTTTTTCTGGACCTCTTATCATTTCCTTTCCCAATATCTCAGTAAGTAAACCTATATTTTTAAAGTTTCTCTAATTTTTTGCACTTGTTTTCACAATTAGATTTATTTTTAGTATTTGTTTCAGCCATCTTTATTTTAAATGATGATTGCAAATTGCAGGGGAAAGAAATGTTGATAGTGGAAACCTGAAGATGTTTGCATTTGCGACCCCTGTGCACCACCCTTATTTGAGCAGGATGCCAATCAACAACGAAATACTGGGACGCCAGCTCTGCTAAAAGCGAATATGTGATATACGTTTCTTTAAATATTGTCTTGTTAACCTTCTATCCGACCCATGGGCCTGAATTAGCCAGATCAACCCCAATCAGACCCGTTTTATCGAAGCCTCACAATGAAAAAGAGTCAAGGAGGTCGTGCTTCTGATATCACTGCCTCAGTTTCCAAATCAACATTTCTTTTCATCCAAAGTCAAGAAAAAATATTATTCACCTGCCACTATTTGTAGTTTACTGAGTAAATAAGATGAGAACACTGTATCTGGTGGGAAGATACGAAAGAAATAAACTATTTATGGAATTCGTAAGCTATAAAATATTCATACCCGACTATCCTAAAACCCGCCCCACGACGGTGATTGTTGGTACAACAGTAACTCCATCTGCATTCTCTGTGTGTTAAAAAATAGACATTAAATAAGAACAGCATATTCTAAATGTTGTACTGACACGTCATACACATAACACAACCTATGAAACACTTTGTTACATTAGAATTAGACGAATACTTCAACCGTAGTTTATGTCCTAGTTCCATTTCGATATTTTTGAATTCGAAAGTCAAATTCTTTCTGTTTCTTCCGTTCATAGTGGTATCGCCCTAGAACCGAGGTGGACGGGCTTGGGGAAGTCATCTGGCTAATTCAGACCTTTCAAGCTCACCCATTGTCAAGCGAGGCAAAGCGAAGGCATCCAACCATCCATTCTTCGTGATAAATTGAAGTACCTTGCCTGGTAAACGTAGATACACTCGGAGGTTAAGACAGTTGGATCAAGAAAGTAGAGCAAAGCACAGTTTAAAGTTGACAGCACTGGGGAAAAGCTTTACTTTACGCTGCCGCTAGATTTGCTTGACTATTGACCGTAATAGAGCAGACTGATTATAATTTACAGACATATAACGTTAACAGCACAAAAATAATACGTATACAAATAAAAATTAGATTTACACTTTGACGTGCAAGCAAATACGTGACCTGAATTACGTCACGTAGGATTTCTACTCGTCCACTTTACCGATTACGTTACTAATATCCAGAACGGATGATACTTTAAACCGTTTATGGTGCAGACACAAACTTTACTGATTTTGTACAAAACAAACTCACCACCAAATTATCATGGATGTGGTCTGGCGCGTAGAGTATACGTTTCAGACTCTTGTTTATACGTGAAATATCAATCGTTTTAATGAGATTGTATAATTTGTAATTAGATAACTCAATACGTTAATATTAACATCTTCTTCCTTGAAATAATTTTGATATTTTTGGGAAAAGCTATTTTCGGGTATCTTTTGGGAGAATTCTGTTGATAGATTGAATCTCTTAAAAGATATTTTTCAGTAGGCTCACTGTCATATTTCCTCTCATTCTTTATCACTAAGTTTTAAAACTTCCATGATATTGAAAGAGACGCCATTTTCAGAGGAAACTTTCTTTAAGATCTACAGTAGTCTTCTTAGTATTTTAGTCAATCAATGAAGACGAAACTGCAAAGCTTGACACGAGTGTCTCATTTATATTATTATGCTTTTGAAAATGTTAATTGATGTAAGGATATGGTTAATAAGGTAAAACCATGGTGGATGATTGAACAGTTCCTGATTGAACAGTTTCTAATTGATGTAAGGAGAGGGAATTTTCCATTACACTCTACATATCAACTTTTGCTACTGAATGGCCTTCGGTATCGACGTGGGGGTGGGCGATGGGGATGATTCTATATAGAAACAGTGAAGGATAGGCAGTAAATACTATGATACAGAACGTAGCAGATATCATATGGTATCGATTCTCATGCTGTAGGCCATCGCATGGCACGAAGTCGTGTTGAGTTTCTGTCCTTTTCGCCTTTAGCCTTCCACAAGATGAAAGAATATAGTATAGTAGCTTAAAGTGTACTTAATAGTATAAAATTTAGAGTGTATGATAGTCAAGTATACCCTGGCATAGTCAAAGTAGAGCGCGAGGTATGTGATGTGGTATGTCATTATAGTCCCTCTAACATGTCCTGATGCTGTAGGATGGTTGGCTCCGTTCCCTTGTCGCTTATTGCCTCCCTCAATGCCAGGTACCCCTATGTACCCATATATATGGGCTCATAGCATCACGTTTTAGATCGACGAGCAAATTAGACTTCATTCGATCATGTCTCTACCTAGTATACCAGTTCTCTGCCGACTGAGACACATCACCTCCAATTGTGAAGAAGTGATGAATCTGTTACAGCACAAGGATAGAGTTGTCTTATGTATGAATTATTCCAATTTCAACGAATGTTTATTGATTATAGATATCAAATTAGGATATTAGTGATTTTGACCAATTAGAATTAGTAATCATTACAGAGGAAACAATAACTTATTAGAATCATATCAAAGAAGCAGAATATAGGATAATTAATATAAAATAACAGGATAATAAATATATCATAACAAAAGAAAAATAATATACAAAATGATTCCTAAAAGGAACAATTTACACAAAATGATAAATAAGCAAATAATTGAAAAAACGAACAGCAGGAAAAAGCAACTTCAAAACATTGAATACAAATAAATTTCTATTGCAATAAAAATAATAATTAGAAGAATGATATCAAATACGAAATGGAAATAAATGTGGTAGTGAATAATTCAAAAATAAGAAAAACAGAACTAATTACAAATATGGGCAATAAAATATATAACATACTATTCAATAAACTCCCAAAAATTTAAGATTTAATGTAATAGGTGAGAAAAGCAATAATAAAACTAACCACAAAAATAAGGATACCAAACATTATAAAGATATGGTAATGAAAAGAACAAATAAAAATTAGCAAGAGAATCCATAATATTAAACAGTAATAAAATTAATAACATAAAAATAAACAAGAGAATTCACAGTATTAAACAATAAACAAAAATAATGTTATGAAGTATAATATCTGCGCAGACACGAGTACATAAATAACATAATTGCACTGTTTTATTTCTCCATATCTCTGTTGGTGGTTTTGGAAACATTTAAAGTACTTTGACGGATAAACGCAGAAAAATATTTTAGTTGTTAAATGATCTATAGATAAACAAAAGATGACAATACTGAGAACAAATTCAATAAAAATTATCAGCTACTATAAATGTGTTGAAATAGGGGAGTATGGAAACAATAATAAACTTCATGTTGTCAACGGTAAAATTTGAGTTCTTTAAATTTCTGCTATACTGAAATTGACCTATTCTAATTTACTCACCCGTTCTTTCAAATATTGAAAACATGCTCCAGCAAAGAAAATGGCATTTAATAGGCTTGAATCTAAAATGAATAAATATCTGTATACTCAAAACATGAATAAAGAGTACACGATATTTTGTCAATGACATAAAAATTTTCTACCAGCAGGTATTGCTTAAAAATAGTATTAAATGCCAGGTCTCTTTCAAAGCATTGTGCACACGAACGAGATGAAATATTTTTGAAGGAAAATTTTAAGTGGTGAAGTAAAATACAATAATTAGAAATTTTGCTTAAAATTTCGTTATAAAAACAACTTTTAAGTATATTATACGATAATAAATTCTGAATCGAAATAAACCTTTTGATTCGTTAACGAGCCTCAACTAGAAATTCATGAGTAAGAAACAGGTGAAAGAACTCACAAAATGTAAGACTGGAACAAAAAATTGCATTAAACCAAACTATAAAGTAGTATGAGGGAAATGACTGAAATATTTAAGAGGGTGCGATTTAGTCAGTATTAGATAATAGCATCAGCATTAAAAGAGACTGGATCGAGCATCTTATTGTAAGGATCAGATCACATAGTAACACAAAAAGTTTAATATCGCCATATTGTTGGGATCAGAGTCGTGGAAAGCACCGGTTCCATTTGTTCAGTACTGTGCGCTAAAAGGCATAATGATGATCAAACTACATCCCTATTTAACTGTCGCAGCAACCCGTTAGATCAATTTACTCATTAAGCAATCAATGAAGCTATATCTAGTTCCAATATGGCGTAAGAAGGATGACAATGTGTTCAGACATGAGATGCTCGGTCCCAGTCTGTTTTAGGATTAGGGGATAATAGATGAAGGACCTCTCTTTGGTAAACAATGCTGCTAGGGAGAGGCTTGATAAGGATTGTTTAGGTCTATTGAAAGTCCATAAAGCTGTGGTACGATAGACAACGTATATTCTCAACTTGGCATACCGACCACAAATATATACAGAAAACCCCTAACAATTAAATCGCCAATTCGTCTTCCCAATTTTCAAGTAAGAAGCAATAGAATGACTAATATTAGTATCTTTTTAGGTACAATTTGCGTTTAGATATTTAACAGCCAATAGGATTCTTTGTATGTTCTTTCGTAGAATACTTTGTACCTTAATTTCTGTGGACATCCTTTATTTTTGATTATATTTCCTTCGTTAACTGTCTCTGACTGAGTGTTGACTGAAATGCGCGTTTGGTAGCAGCGTGAGAATTTAGAGGCGAAATGGAGATAATGACCCTAATACTGTCACACAGATGCTGTTTTTATTACTACTATACAAAAATCCACCCATCAATCTCTCTCAACCCTCTTACAAATGTTGCAGATATTTCAAGCACAAAATGAAGTTTACTCTGCAGTTATCCAATATGCCTAAAAATGGAAGATGGGTATAGACATGACTCAACTACGATGTAAACGAACAAGCTCATACTTTAAAGCAAAAGTAATGCTGTAATCGTTGTTTAGAGCAATTGATAGAATTTCAGCAAAACGAATTTTCTAAATTTAACCATGCATAAATTCAATATAATCAAATGCTTTTGAATGAAAATTGAAGGACATTGTTATTAAAACAATTCCTGACAACTTTTTCACCCAAACTTTTTAATATATACATATGTCTTTAACTTTAACTCTAATTTAAAATATTTAGAATATTAAAAGGGAAATCTAAGTTGAATTGGTACAAATTCAAAATAGTTGAATTCTTTAGAACTAAAAATTGGAAGGTTTAGACTGTTACTGTAAAGCAAATTGTTGGACAACCTAGACATTGTTACCACTTCAATAGTATTCAACCCTGTAGCTATAGGTACAAACATGGGGCAGCAGTTGAACAGATGGGGTGTTAGAAGCCTCTAGTGTGGCCCAAAAATTTTGATATTTTCATACTTACAAGAATCTACAACTGTTTGGGGAGTAAATTACTCACAGGAATGTCATACAGTATCGAAGTCTGATATAAGAGGGTTTGAGTACTGAGGAGAAGTGAAGTGGACTGATGTGATTTTCACATACTGTATGTCCTCTAATTATAGATCCCCTCTAATTGTAGACCCCCTTCAATTATAGCAGTGGCGTATTTAGGAGGGCCATTGGGCCATGCCCCCCCCTCACTAGAAAATTTTCTGGTCAGAACGCCTACAAAGTGATGTTCTTGGGCCTTCATCTATTGTGTGCCCCCCCCTCTCAGGGAATTCCTGCATACGCTACTGAATTATAGACCCTCTTTTTGCGTCATGTCAAGTAATCATAGACCCCCTCTAATTATAGACCCCCTCTAATTATAGAACCCCTTTTTGGTGCCCGCAATCAATTACAGACTCCTTCTATATCTATATGAAAAAGACAGATATTTCAAAAGAAGAC
>PUGI020000342.1:0-10616 GCA_008930755.2 Alatina alata | reverse complement strand
ACAGTTTCTTCCCGCGACAGTTTCTTCCCGCGACAGTTTCTTCCTTTAAGGTAGTTTGATTTTATCGTTCCTTCCTCTTCTGTATCATAGCCCTTCAAAGGATAAATGTTTCTAAAGAGTCTACAATTTCTAAAGCGATCATCCTAATGTACTTGAGTTATCATGCAAACATGACATGAAATTGGTGATTCATAGTAAAGCAATTGTAAAAATTCACGCAAGTCGAATAAGACCATTATCGTTTATTCTCCAAGACTCAAATCAAATATTTAAACGAATATCAAAGTTCAACTGTGCGAGATCCGTTTACATTGTTTTTCTATACATTTTATTGCAAAAAGTTTATCTGACAGTTGTATGCTAACGAGAACTAGATGAAGTGAAAAGGCGAACTCAGGTTTGAGATATTTACGCTGTATCACGAAATTTTGAAGCTGTAATTCACTTGGTCGCTGTCGAAGTTCAAGTTCAATTAAAATGTTATATTGAGGCCTAAATATGAAGTCAGAGCTTCCAAACTATATTCAACTTTAATATTTTAGCAAATATCTACTTTGAATTCTTTTTCATCGTTGAAATTTTAAAGCTCTGTAGCATGCAGAGGCAAGGAAAAGTTGGGCAATTGTCTGGTAATAGCCAAATCCAGTGTTACTCAGAAATAGCCACTCCCAGACCCCACCTTGCAACAAACATTTCCGGACAATTGAAGGGTCAATATTGTGTACATTTTAATATGCATCTTGCCGTGGTTCAGAAAGCCTAAACCTTTCCAAACCTTTTCCAAGACCAGGAATCTAAGTGCTTAGTCCTGAAACTCTCAAAATGGGGTTGGCGATCTCCAATGGTGTCGTTGGCTGTTTATAATGGTGGCTCAATAAATTACTGGAATTATCTGGGGCAGCTAACTCTTTAACCGTAAAGCAGTGGCTCCGTAAACTTTATTCTATAAACAGCTGCTCATTATCTGACACTGTCAGAAGGTCTAAAGTTTAAAATTTTACAGTTGGATTCCATATTTAACTTCGCCTCTTCTTGCTGACGTCGTTTAGCCACACCTTTGAACGGCTGCATTTGTAAAATTATGGCTTTTGCTGTCGTTTCTTGCTTTCACAATATAACATGGCAGATGATATTAAGAACCATTATCTGACTAATGTGCTAAGTGTTTAGGAACAGGCGCACTGGCCATTTTATCTCGAAACATTTTAGCTGAAGTGTATTTTTATTCCGCGCATTAAAGTTCGTAAAATATTTTAGTTTCTGCTGCTACATTATCGCCAATGACTCACAGAATGCAATAAATTTGGCATATTGGGGTTGCGAGGGAATTTCCTTGAGAACTCATTTCACTGATGAGACAAAGATTTTGTTATGCTCTTGAAGGAAATACGCGTTTACAGAAATCAGGAGTACCCATGAATATCCCATGTTGCTTCGTTTTCTCCAATGAGTTTGCGTTAGCATAAGGATCGGCGTTAGAGTAAAGGGTTAGAGGTTAGTGTTTAGGATAAGGGTTAGGGTTCGAGTTAGGATTACAGTTAGAGTTTATCTTAAGAGTTTTAAAGGCGAACGAAGCAACAAAGAACTTTAATCACATTTTAATTCAGGGGAATATTCGTCTTTTTCCATTATATTTAGGATTTCATGTCTAAATAGGAGGCAAGACCTGTCACAATTGAAAAAACCGTCCTTCCTCTTAATTGCCAGTATTCCGGCCTATCTCTTGGACGTTTACATTAAATAACTTATTGAACTGCATTAAGATTATGCTTTTTATTACACTAATCATACTTATTACTATTTATACGTAGAACACCGAATAAACAAAATTTACAGTTTGAAAAGTGTTTCTTTTTCTTAACCGCGCCTTAATTGATACTATAGTGCAAATGTTTTAAGATATGGTTCATAGGTATTTATATGGTATTTTTATCCAGTATTGAAAGATAACTAAAGAGACACACTACAACACAAACTATTCCAAAGTACGTTTACAAACGATAAAGAGCCTTGTAAAAATGGAGGTTGCCCTGTTTATTTAAAACTACCATAACGGGTACCAGCCTCAAGAGTCTCGAGACGAAACTCAGAAAGACCGAGCAAGCAATCCAAGAGGCGACTTCACGATAAGGACCATGTTACTTCTAGTGCAAAGGATGTTCCAAACTCCCAGAAATCTCGAGAAGAAACTCAGGAAGACCGTTAATGGCCATCATTTGACAAATGATCCGCGGATTGAGTTTACAACAAGCGGCACGTTACCTTACTGTAAAAACGATGTTTTACTCACCCTATTCAAATGCTAAGTTGTATATGAATGCTGATACTCCTGTGGAGAGTCTTACGTGGGTCTTACGTTTCAAAGACTGAAAAATCGAATCAAATAAAATGTCCCAAGATAGATACAGTTAGGCAGAATAGGAGTGGCAAAGCATGGAACTAAAACAAAGTGCGTGTCAGAATCTCCAATTGAAGATCATCTCTTAAACAATTCTCAAAGCTCCCGTATGATAACGATGAATTCCTTACTGTTTTAGGAAAGGGACGTTCCAAACTTCATTACGTATTTCAAAATCCATCTGTTTTCTTTAAGAAAAATCTTTGTAACGAAAATTACTTTTTTAAGTTAGACATGTTGGGTTAGCGACCTGTTGTTGTATGTTTTGGTGACCGTTTTCGTACTGTTTCCTTTCACGCCCGTAAATGATACACGTTTCCTTAGACGTCATAAACCTCACTTATTACAGCTTTCGATCCTCGTTTCGTCTTATATAGGTTGCCATGTATATAATTGTTACCGATTTAATCTGTTTGATGATAATGGGCAAAAACGTCTCCAAAATCATAACTTTTTTAAAGATCGTACTCTATGTAAGTTAATGAAACCAAAAAGTAGCCTATTTTTTAAGGTCGTATCTGTCTACAGACTATTAAACGTTTGGCTTGTATGTTGCACCTTTACTAAAAATGATGGAAACACGTTGTCTGTTTTGTAGGTTGGTCCACTCCGTTTCCCAACAAATATCTGCTAAAATATTATCGGTTGTTAATCTTGTTGGAACACGTTTCATGTATTGTGTTTGAGAATTGTAACCCATATTTCAGATCTACCTATTATTTAATGAAGTATAAGATACTATCGCATTCACTAATATCAATTTTTCACCTCGAAATGTTCTCTGTGCTAACGTCAAAATAGTTTCTCTAGACAGTATATTGCCCTTAGACACAGATGTGAACACATACGCAGTGTCGTATCATCGCATTTTTCCTCTGGGCCAAATGTCAAATTCATTAAAACCACGTTATGCTAGTACCAAAGTTGAACAGGGCATCTTAAATGTAAGTCGGAAGGACGCATAGCAAGCATAGATGAGAGTAAGTGGAAACTAACGTAATAGAGTACACATGATGACTAGGAAAAAGAAAAGAAGAAGAAAAAACGAAGTTGGTGTATAGTATATAGGAAATAACAAGAGCAGTCAATTAGATGAGAGTAGCACACGAAAAAAAGAGACGAGTTTAAAAGAGTCATTCTGTCTGCGAAGGAAGGAAACGTTTGTGGAAGCAAACGATAATGATGTATTTGTACTTCTACGACAAGCGTCGTTTTAATACTGCATTGAGTAATGTAGTAAGTAACCCGGTTGCTCATATGCAATGTTATGCAGTAATTTCCCCTGATTAGGTAATCGTTTAATATTCATGTTTCAAATATTCATAAAAACCATTGACATTTCCTTTCCTAAACTTTTTCAGTCTACACATTCTTTTCCCACAACGTTAATACAGCTTACAGCCTTTGTAAACATTCCAAGGCTTCCTTTATGATTCACAGTATAAACTTAGTTTTGCAGGGAGGATCATTTTTCTTTCGGTTTTTGGAACTTTCCACACATCTTTCGATTTCTTTCTTTTATTACAGTTCTGGTAAGAAATAGAGCCTTAAAGAAAAAAAGCAACTGTCTAAGTCAAAGTAGAATTTTAAAACGGCTTGATGACTTGTTTAACGCTAATTACCTTATTTTTCATTGATTGCAAATTTATGATGAACACATGTTAGCAGGCCAATGAGGCACGCTGAAGATTTGCTTGTAAAAACTGTTATTTTCCAATTTATTGAGATTTTAAGTTCTAAGGCTATGATGTTTAAATGGGCTTTTGTAAAATTAAGCAGTTTCTTACGGTTTTCGTGCTCAAATTTTTCTGATATCAAACACCTGTATATTATAACCTAGCATTGATTGATAAAAGTTTCTTGATAAGCATCCAAGGAATTAAACGAATCTATACCAATTTCGTTTGTAATGAATAAGGTAATTGTCATTCAGCGGTGTACACCAAATTGTAAATTTATAGTATCAACGTAGATCGGTGACGTCAAACTAGGCAAAGATCCGAAGGAAATAATGTCCTAATGACGTTTATATGACTTCGTCAAACTTCCGATAGCTTTATAATTTTGCATCTATTTTCTGATTTAGATTCTTGAAAACGGTCTGACAATCAAATCATCTTGAATGTGCTGTTTTAATTCGATACGATGCTAGTGACGTACTAGCAATATTCTATCTATGACGTCGATTTAGTCTGCATTTGATAGGAAAAAAATATTTAGCCTAACCTGACGTCAGCTATCGACAATTGATGGATACTTCATAATATCTTGAGAGGTAAGATAGCTCAGGCGATAGAGAGCTGGTCTAGGAAGCATAGTTTTGACGATTCGGATCCTTATTTGGTTGTCGACTTGAATCGAGCAGTAAAAGGCATACCTGGAAGTAACTGGGAATAAATAAAGGCGGCGTGGAAAGAAAATGCTCGTGCTACTCCATCATAAAGTGACACAAGACATGCAATTCCCACCCCTACGCTCTGAATCGGAGTATATACCTACCTTTACCTTATTCGAAAATATCTTCATTACCATAACAAAATCTCAAAAAGTATACGTCCGATTAGTACGTTGCATACCCTTTCCAATAATGTAAAATAGGTACCTATAATTTTCTGTTGTTTTAACACTTTACTTGTAATGACAAATCATTTTTCATTTAGTCCTCATGTGATATCTCTAAGAAAATATGAAATCATTAAGGATGATTAATACAATTTTTAAGCCATGTATTGTTCTCTCGTCTAGGATCATCTTGAGAACGTTGTCTTTCCAAGAAAAGAAACTGTTCCGCAGCATCAAGAAGACG
Organism: Alatina alata; assembly: GCA_008930755.2. Lineage (NCBI taxonomy): Eukaryota > Metazoa > Cnidaria > Cubozoa > Carybdeida > Alatinidae > Alatina > Alatina alata. The sequence continues at coordinate 5,412 of PUGI020000342.1, read as the reverse complement.
TTTAGAGTAAAATATGTTCAACTAAATTTAGTTTACTTTATACGACAGACAAGGCATTTAGACACTTTCATATCCAAAGCTGACACATCCATGAACATAAATCACTTCTTGTACATACTTCTTCTCTCACGACGGATGGTGTTGCGCTCAAGTCATGGTCACAGCTGACAACATTCTCATCGCATTGCGAGAGCAATATTTGTACACCATACTTATCAGGTTGGCAAACATACAGAGCAGCTGCCCCTTTCTAGGCTGGTTTAGTATCCGTGGCTTTGTACTGTTGTGGAATTGACTTCAGTTTATAGTCTCATCGGTGTTGCAAAAGTCCATTACTATTTAAAGGGTACAGTCCCCTTTTCCGATACGAATAGTTTATGTCCAAAGCTCAGTATGGTGTAGATGAAATACAAGTGTAGTTGTAGTGTAATGCAGCTGAAGTATACTTGTTTGGTAGCTTAGTTTACCACTAGTGTGGTTCTATTGTAGCATAACGCACTTTACTGTAATGTAGTGTAGTGCTGTATAGTATAGTCATAGAATAGTGTAGTATAGTGTAGTGTATTTTAGTTACAGTGTAGTGTAGTGTAGCTTTGTTTAGGTGCAGTGACTTCGTATTGTGGTGTAGGTTGGTGAAGTACTTGTGGTATGGTATAGCGGTAGTGTAGCATAGCTATAGGGTAACTTTAGAGTACACATACTGTAACGTAGTGTGGTGTAGCCGTGTTTTAATGTTATATAGTATAGCTTTAGTATACCGAACTGTAGTATATGGTACCTATAATGCAGTGTACTGTAGTTTATTGATGAAAATTACTACTGTATTAACGCTTATGAGATGACGTTATGAAAACAGGCATTGACTATATGAATACTAACAACAAATCCTTTCATTAAATCGTTGGGTTTATGACGGAATCATTTTGATCTTCTTAGAAGATAGAAAGTAGGAATAAAGGAGTATATAGTATATCATTACGGAGAAGAAGCATTTAAAAAAGACCAAAACCCTTGTGGCCGGGATAATTTAGGTGCAAAATAGATTAACATTATGGAAAGGTTATCTATGAGAAATTAATAGACAATGGGGAAAAAAGTCCACTGCACAAGATCCATCTTGTCTTGATAAGATTGTAAATTCAAGTTCGCACTTTCTTTTGTCTACTTTTAAGGTTCTCTCTTGACAAAAAGAAAGGATATATTCTTTTCTCATTGTACGCTATATGAATAATGGTTTAATGAATGGTTTTATTACTTTTTTACAGCTTCAATTCTCTATAATTTCCTTTTTCCGTAAAAGGTACTCTGCTATTCTATTAACTTTTGTCCAATTTCACCTAGTTTAAAAACCGTTTTCAGAGTCACATAGTTACTACCAAGTAATCCTACTCCTGTCGTGAGTGATTACATTAGAAATAGTAAGCCAATTTCCAAATATTTTCTTGCATATTTATGCCAGTTCGCTTAATTAACCCTCACCGTCACAGATGAATGAAGTAATGTGTATTATTTCATGTCACGTTCATTTTAGAATATCTACTACTGATAATATATTTTGATAAGCCTATCTAGTAGGAGAATCGCAGATTTCAGCACGACACTTCAGGAATATTTAGCCAATCGTTAAATACTTTCTTGCATAACTACATCTATTAACCTTCACTGCCAAGATGAATGAAAGTGCAAAGTGACATGTACTATTGTACTTTGGTAAAGGTAGGAGAATCATAGCTTTCAGCATAATACAGGAGGAATATTTAGCCAAATATAAAGGCTTTCTTACATATTCCTGTCACACGCGTCTATTAAAACTCATCATCAAGGAAGAATGAATATATAAAATGTATATTCTCAGATAAAGCCCAATTAATCTACTAAAGTACAACTAAAATATGATATACCTATCTAGCAAAGGGATTGTAGATTTCAACATGATAATTTAGGAGTATTACGCCAATTTACGAATACTTACCTGCATATTAATGCCAGTTACTTCTATTAACTTTCACCATCGAATAAAAATACAGGGTGTATAATCTCATATCTAATCACAGATGATACATAAACTAATATACCGACAAACTTACCTAGCAGGAAAATTGTAGATTTCAGCATGATGTCGATGGCTGCTAGTTTCATCTTGGCCTTTGGAGAGAGAATGAGCTTGCACTAATTCTTGAATTTATATTACAATCGCCTTTAACAGGAATGATGGCCCCAATATTTACACAATATATTTGCAGTACTAACAATGCTCTTTCTCATGAACTGTATAGGTGTGTGCAATTCTTTGTCTTTTCCGGTGTCTTCCCCCAAGTTACATCATGACGACTGCATTTAGGCAAAGACGCGACAAGAAAGAAAACCCAGCCTTCGAAATGCTTTCTCGTATACTAATGTATTATGTGCAAACAGACAGCCTTTCAAGCTGACTGCATAAGCAGAATTAGTATCCGTTTGGCACACACTGCGTCCATTTGAATTTAACAAATAAATGATAGATACATCTGCAGACGTCAGGATGCTATGCGTAGAGATCAGTAGGTGCACCTGTTATCAACTGCGCGTGCGCATTGAAGTCAATATACAATCTAACTTTGTTATCTAGTTAGTAAAGAACTTCAGCCGCTAATTTCGATTACAAAAACTTGCCGATATTTCCCTTACGTTCAATGATCACTGCATGTCTATTTAAGGACGTTTGCCCCGCAACTCTCAAAGCTTTTGCTTATGTAGTTGAAGCTTCAATGAAGACGAAAAGACTTCTGATGGACGCCGAGAGCATCTTTCTTTAGATTTCTTTAAATATAGTTTCTTTGGCAGTCTATTAATACGTCAGAAAGAATAGTTGTAGAAAAGATATTGATAGCAGCGTGTCAAAATAGTAAAAGGAGCTGAGTCTTGTATTTAATGTTACGAGACTCAGAGGTTTGAATCTCCGTCCTGCTGTGACATTCATGAGCAAGATATTCACTCTACTCCACTTCACCGCACCGAGGTCTAAAATAGGGGCGTGACTATGATTGTAACAAGCGTATATTGTAAGCACGGAATTATGGCTGTTATGGGTGAGATGGAAATTATTAACACCAGACCAAAGCTGCGGCGTAAATAAGATGTAAGGCTATGCAATGCATAGAAAGGGAGCTATATAAATCTACAACGTGGCTTTATTTTAGCAGAGATTGTGATTGTAGATTGTGGATCCCTTTCTAGGGGAAATTTGCACACTACAGTTATGCTGTATATATTATCAAACGTTTCTGCAAAGTAGAGAAAAGAATACCGTTTTATCCCACCTGTACAAAATCACTTTATAATGTCAAGAAAACCTTTTATAACAAATTCTAGACAAAAAGCACAAGTATAAGAAAGGCAAATAGTTAATAGACTTCAAATTAGGTATCCGTACAAGTTGTTGGGTATCACGTCATTTTCGATAAAAGCCAAATAAAAAGTCAATAGAATAGTTGTAGAAAGTATTGATAGTTGTCAAAATAGCTGGTATAATATCATTTATGACAGTTATTACTACGTAGGCCAAAACGAATAGTAGTAGATAGAATACTAGCGGAAGAAGTTGAAATCTTTCAACGATTTTTAGGGGGAAATTTGCGGACAGAAAAGGTGCCATATATTGTATCGAAATGTTTTCAGAATGTAAATCTGTTTATACGAGTTTCTAATTAAAGAAATCCAGAATCATAAGGAACATAAATAGTCCACACTGATTTGAATGTACTAAGTTCTCGCAAACTTGGTAAAACTGACAGCTCCTTGCAGCTCTAGATACACTGCTGGTGCAAAAAACATACATTTCTATCATCTACTATTAATGTTGTGCAAATTTTTCTAATTCTGATATGATTGCCAGCAACTCTCTGCTTAGATATCTAGAAAATTCATGTATCAGTTTGAACTAGTTTAGCATCTTAAAAATATTGCACACTTAAAGCACCGAAGAAACGTTTTAGCCAAATTTTGGTTCTGTTAAGAAATTAAAGAGGATGTTTAGATTCTTTTAAGATAAAGTTAGACTAGTGTCAAATAATTTCAGACTTAATTAATTAAAGAATGATCGCTTACCATAACATTAAAGGTCTAGAAAAGTTAATAAGACCACAATCAAAAGAAATCATCAAAGTTACTGTTAATATAACATCAGTTGTACTTTAATATGAATGTTTTACACAATGATATACACACGTTTTTCTGATGTTTTAGGTCATCACGTTACCGAAATGAAAATAATCATTGACATCATTCTGCACTTTTATTCTGCTATATATGATAGTGAAATTCCGAAGAAGTAGCAAATATTTTTAAATTTAAATATCAAATTTAAGTTTTCTATCTATATTATTTTATATTTAGGTAATATATATATATATATGTATATATGTATATATTCGTTTGCATTGACAAGTTACAAAACCAAAACGATCTTCAAAATCTACGTCTGTCCTAAAACGTTAATTAATTGTGCCAACTTGGCCCTTCTACTAAGGAAGCTACATGTTAGCACATTTTCGAATGTCTGAACAGTGCCGTAAAGACAGAGCTCTGATCCCAAAGATCATATCTCTATCTGTTTAAGAAAGCTCAATCCTATTTATGGGTATTCTTTTACTGTATATAAGATTAATTGTCTATCACCTAGAGTTTCCCTAATGCTAAAGTGCAGTTAATCAACAAACGTTTGTTCAAATTTAAACTTCTGTTTTAACACCTTAATCTTACTAAAGTTGTTCGGCTAACATTCAGAAATTTACAAACTGTATTAAATAAGATCTGTAATTTAAAAATATATCAATTACAGATGTAATTTGTATTTTAAAAAGTGAAACGGACTTTATTAATTAATGAATCACACCCGAAATACAGAAAGTTTATAATGCAAATCCGGTCGGTTGTTGTCTTGCTTTATTCTAAGTCGTAGTAATATACAATATACATATCTATACATATGCATGTGATGATCAATTTTGAAAAATGTCATTTTACGATCTTTTATTGCACCTATTATGGTATGTGGACGTTAGATTACCACACTCATTTACGCAACAATTTTATTTGTTTCATCTAGTCAGGGTTTTTTCTTTTATAGTGCAAACGAGTGCATATGTTTTATATCTTTGCTGTAATATATATTGTCTCCCTAGTTGTAAAGCATATTGGCGAAGGGATCTTGAAAAAGGCTTACCGAAAACGTTTGACCAGTAGACTTATTTCGGAATGTGTGCACTGTTGTTATCTACATGCAATGCCATGTGTACTTTGTAATTCAACATAACATAATGTATTAGATATATTGTACACTTTTTTATATAAGCAACTTGACCACCGAGCCCAGCCCAAAAAGTTGCTTATTTTTTCCACAATTTTGAGGCTTAAAGTTGCTTAATAGTTGCT
>PUGI020000341.1:0-10629 GCA_008930755.2 Alatina alata | reverse complement strand
GAAAATACCTACGGCATACATACAAGATATTACAGACATAGTTTTTCTCTTCACGTTTTCTGGTTAACATTAGATGCTTTGTTTTGATCAGTGAAAGGCTTTAGAATTACAAATTTTATAGCTGTTTTAATTTTATACCACTAATCATCTTTTCATGTGAAATACAGACTCTCTGGTGAATATGAGGTTCTAAAGTTCTCAGGAAGCCCAGATGTCACGTACAGTTACGTACGTTTTACAATAAAATAGTAAAGAGAAGGCATAAGCTGTCTTACATTCATAACTGTACAGACATAGGAAAAGAGTTTTTTTTGCTGAATTCAGACAATGCGAGACATACTTTACGGTAAAATGTGACTGTCACATTTCCCCAGCAATGAATGACGAAACAGGCACCCATAAACTGCCTTTTCAAATGTATTACTCCAATCCCTGCAACAATCACAATCCCACCCCTCAATCCTCATTTCTCAAGCAATTGAACCAGTCTGAGTCATACCATGGCCTCATGACTCGGTCCCAGAAAAATTCACAATTGGATCCTAACATCATTAATTTTTTTGCTGCTAAAAACATATTCCATATCTCGTAAAACATGTCTTGTTCTAGCTTAAAATATCGGTATTATTAATAAATGGCATCCATATTTCTGTTTCATTATCAAAACGCATTATCCAGAATGAAGATTTTCCGATTACAAGCACGTAGCTAAGGCAGTACAGACGAAAGAGGCCTCTTCTTGCACTCGATATAAAGGAAAAGTTTGCACTTGTTTCGAATGTCAGAACAAACATTTTTTCCTTTCCTCGACTTTAGTCAGTATCATGCATTTCCCCACCATTTTACTAATACACCCTTTATACTTACTACCCTTAAAGTTATCAATACTTCCATTTGTGATTCGAATAAGTGCGTTCCGGGTGCCCCAATATGTATAGAATCCGAGTCAATAATGGAACATCTTATCATGGTCAAAATAGATAGATATATCAATATTAACAACTCTTATAAAATTAGTTCAACAAGTGTGACTTGATGACATACTTTGACAGTATATTTTTTGACAACTTCTTCTGTAACTTTTTTATAACTGACTAAACTGGACGTGATCTCTGATTTAAAGGTATGTGATCGACAAAGTTAGGTGTGGTGCGAAGGTACACAGCAATAAACATACAACTAAAAGAGGGCTAGTGAACTATGATCAAAACAAATGCCTTAATTTGAAGAAACCTCCCCTACCCTAAATACTTACACGATATGCCCCTATTATTATAAGAAGTTTCCAAAATTGCTTTGTTAATCTCAGGCGAACGGCAAATGTCGTTCTTGCTATGCGCCGAATCTAATTGTTGAATTCTAGGTGCACGTGAAAAGCGAATTTTGATTCGATTAGGCGCAGCTAAATGAATTTAGAGCGGAAGAGACAGTCGCAAAATGGCACATTGTGCCATTGGAGCGACTGCAAATGAACAATGGCTCTCTTCATGTACCGAATCAAATACATAAATTATCGTTAATGTATAAAAATTTAAATCAAGGCAGGGCATACGTAAAGTGGGATAATTATAAATTATTGCTGTCAGCTATCAGCTGCTCATGTTAATGCCTTTGGTGTTGGTCCGCTCAAGCATGTGTGATTAACACATTTGTGTAACACATTTCAGTCACGTTGTAATTTAAAAGTTATAAGTAACAGCTTGTTCGACATACAATATGCCTAACGTTTTGCTTTTGCTATGGAAGGCCTACAAGGTGTTACCGCGTTACAGGGACAAGCTGCTATTGATTAAGGGGGGTCGAAATAGGAAAATACAATCGAATCATTCAGTTAAATAACGAGTGATGCGAGGAGTTAGTGATTTAGCCTGCGAGTTTTACAGTCATGGGTTTTGGGGGCGCTCCACGTCCTAAAGGAGGAGTAAGGGGGCAGCCCTACAATTATTTTGTGTCTTGGTGGTTCTACATTGTCTATATTTTACTAAGTTTTGATTTTGAACCGACTTTTTACAAATCTTGACATCAACTAAAACGCATAAATACAAACTCTAATCAGTTTTTCCTCGAAGTCGACGTTCTTTCGACCCAGGTCATTACAGTACTTTACGTCTTGTGTTAGGGGCGATTCTTAATTCCACTCAGCTTTAGACCCCTCTTGTGTCGAGATAAACTACATTAGATTAAATGCATAAGAAGAGCAACATTTCACTTGCGCGTCAGCGAGCTCTTTCAAAAGCCTAAAGTATCGAAGATCAATTACAGGCCTTGACAGCAATAGGCGGAAGTCCCAAACTCAGAGATCAGGGGTTTCACCCCCGATTGAAGCAATGTTCCTCTTCCATGTGATTTTTTTCCTTTCACTTTGCACATTATCATAATAATAATACTAAAACAGAGACATACATTAAAAGAAAATAAGGAAACTGTTCTTAGGTAACAATCCGTGAGATTTGGCCCCCTTCTATTGCCAACACATGTGAAATATACCTAAGAAAGGTTTGAAAAAAACGACATGTTACCTTACAAGAGTTATCACCCGCGTATAGCGGGGGCTAAACGTCACTTCGTTGTCATGGGTCAGCCGTTGATCTAAATTTACCCATGATGCATTGTTCTTAAAACAACGTCACCTGACAAAAGAATTTATCAATGTTGTCAGTTATTTTTCTATCTATAATGAGGCCTACATCGTATAATGATATTCATGATATTTGTGCGTAGATGATGACTGAAAGGATTTCAGTCTTGTTTTACTGCATTTTTTAAACATTTTTGTTATAAATCAAATTGTAATATCTATTTTAATATTAGAGATGAAACGATATTAAAGATGTGGTAAAAATAAAATAAATCATGCAGAGGATAGTTAATATGTCAAGGTAACAACTTACCCTTTCCCCATCCTTTTCATCCTTACGTCGTAGAAATACTATTAATACTGCGTATACAAGATAGAATCCGAGCAGTAAGTACGTGACTGACCCATCATTTGGTAATATCACCGCCCCCTGTGTTCCGTTAACGGCAGAGATACCAGAAGTATCGTTTCCCTTCCATACACTTTGAGATGATATTTTAGGAAAGGACGATGTCCTGTCGATTGAGAGCGTACTTTTGGAATATTTTTTTGATGTTGCTTTTGTATTGATGATCGTGCTTAATTTTTCAGTTGGCGTTGAAGCGTGAACTGCCTTTGTATTGAAGAAAAAGCTTTGATTTTCCACTGTGGATCCTCTCACTGTTGCAGTTCTTTGACTTTGATATTTGCTGCGTTCAATCGACAAATGTTTCGGACTGCTTGCAATTCTTGAAAGCAAATACAATTGTGATGAAGAAGTGTTTTGGGGCAATAAATGGTAGCTGATAGAAGGCCCACGTTTGTGAAAAATAGAGAGCACAGTTTGTATGTTAGGGCCAACGGAGGTAGAAAATTGTATGTTCGAAGTCGTACTACGGAGGTCTAATTTTGACTTATCTTGAAGATTTGTTAAACGAGGTGTTGGAGTTATTGAAACAATAGTACTGGATTGCATATCAACATGTTTTTGGCAGCATGAAGATTGCATTGTACTTTCCGATGGTTTAACATATGCTGCCAGTGTAGTGGCATGGTACATTAAAGTTTTGGGGCTTTCTGTTATACTTGTGTCCTTTGCCAAAATACTGCTCAGCAGTACGAACAAGATTTTTACGACGTTTCCCATCTTGAATTAAAGCACAATACACCATCCATTGTCTTAATACCATAGGCATCATTCCTCATCATTCCAGAGGCACTAAAATGGAAGAGTATGAATACATATTTAGACATTATACTCAGTCTTTACAAAGTAGTTTGATGAGAAAATTGTCTGTTGTTTAATTATGTGATATCATAAATGTCCATGTTGTTAGACAACAGCCTTAAATAATAAGAAATATATTCATAAAACTAGTACCGTTCAACTGCCCACACATACATATTGTAGCGGTAGTGTCACTAAACGTTTACACAGCAGTCGTACCAACGAATCGCCAAGTAATTACGAAGAGGAACAACCTGAACAACGCTTACTGGACTTATCTCAATCTAAAAATCAAACCGTTAAATTTAGCACTGCACTACAAAAAAATCTCTCTCAACTGTCTTATAAATTTGACAAATACACTTTGTGGGAAAGAGCTATCCTTCTGTGGAGTGTTCCCACATTTCTTGGACACATACCCTGTTTACTCCCATTAAAACACTTTTTTTTATCTTTCTATTTCCTATCCGGTAATTCCGAGCGCAGTCGTCCATGAATCCGTAACATTCGATCCAATTTTTTGTCCTTTCTGAGGCATACCCAGTGACTCCCGCTGGCCAATACGACGATCACGATACTTGTCGTGATGGATTGGCAGTTGGCGCCCTCTCTCCAGGTGAGCCTCGGCTCTTACAGCTGCGCGAACAGCATCTTATAGATGTCTTGGGCAAGACCTGCATATCGATTCACTGGCTTCTCTGTTACATATGGCGTCCGGGTAGTAAAAACTGCCAACTGCCATCCAAATCTTACTGAAAAAGTTACTGCAGTAAAGAATCCCTGAAAAACTCAGTTTAGATTAATCGAAGGACAGCTGAGAGTAAAACCTGGAAATGCTCGAACTTTTGGGTCTTTAGTATCCCGAACGACATTGTACTAAATACATGTCTCTAAGGATACAGAAATCTATCTATCTATCTATATCCATATAAACAGTGGGAAAAGTTAGGAACAACTTGATAGAACAAGATTATGTGATAAAAAAGCATGGCAAAAGTACCCAGATGTGTTAAAATATAAGTACAGCTGATCTATGTAAATACTGCTACCTAATTGATCACGTAGTACATCGTCTCAAAGATCCTCCAATCAATTAAACATACCAAGCAACACTTTCCCCAGCCCTGGGTTAATGATTAAAGTAAAACCAGATAGGAATGCGTACAGAATTGAACCCTACAAGAAACTAGTAAATTTGATTTTGCGTGGGGTGTTATTTGGATGTGGGAAAGTCTATTCTGTTAGTCCAAGTTAGGAAATCAGCAAGTTTAAATAATTATGATGAGTTTCCAAGGGTATTTTCTTAACATTTGTTTTGAATAAATAATTATTGTTTGTTTATGGGTTTTCCTAAACAAAATTGGTTTTGTCCTCAATCATTTTCTCTCCAGAAGCAAAACGTTAGTAAACCCCAAATTGCATGATCTAAAATGATGCTATTTGAATGTGTCACGTCTTTGTTTTTACAAGAAAAGAAGCATAAGATGGCTCAAAAGAAATATCTTTCCCCAACTCTTAGTGTTTTGACAACTGTGGGCAATTCTTATATCTCTCAAACAAACGTCAGGTCTCCCCTATCAAATAACACCACACCAATTTCACTTAACTGGCGACTCCCAAACCTTCATAGAAAATATGAAATTTATTCATTCGCCAGCCCACAAGTGTAATTAGTGGGCAAACCGTCATTTCCAAAACTGTATGGTTAGCGTCCAGTGAGTAAAGCATAAACATACATTTTCGTCATGTCTTTCCTTTGAAGTGGCCGTTTAAGGTTGACCTGATCATGAAAGTTTCCAGTAGTATTCAAAAAAGGTTGCATTCCCATCTCAAGACATGATAATTAATTTAATTAAACAGTCGACCTAAAATTGAAAGCAATTCTTTAGACATCTTTGAGGCAAGACTAACCCAGTTTCATCTCCTTATCTCTTGAAGATGTGTCGTCTGTATGATATAATTTGTGAGCCACGTAAACTCAGGACTCTCTAATAATCGTCTAAACTCCTATTTTTGAGACGAAGAGTCCACCTGGAACAGTCTTATTGCAGCTCTTCTGCTTACTTCTGCCCCATTTCCACCCAACAAATTCGGAGATCGACAAAACGGTTACTCGGCATAAAACTAAACTAATTTCTACCCAAGCCACCCAACCTCTGAATAAATAATTTATTTCTCTGATAATTGCAAGTACTGATAAGTGGATTTTGCAAGTATCGGTGGGATGTCGGTGGGCAGGTAGATTTTAAACTCCCTCATATTCCTAAAGTCTTCTGTCGATAGCCCCTCATGAAAGTTAATATCAAAACCAGAGGTGCCCTTCTAAAATGTCAGGGAGGTTGTGCTTCAAGGTGCTACCTAGTGCCATGAACTTGAAAAGGCACGCTGTGAAGTATTTGTTTTCAAGAATTCCATGTGTGTATGACATCCTATGAATGAAATCATTTAAACACCTAAATTCAACTCTGCAAAGGAGCACAGTGATTTAATAACCTTAAACAATAATTTCAGGTAATGTACAATAAACGGAAACGAACTGTCACAAAACGTATTCAAATAAAATCGAAATTTTCAAGATTTGGGTCCAGTAAAACTGATTAAAACCAAACAAAATAGTTTGCTGATGGTACAAAATATCAAAATTGCACTAAGGCTGGCTAAGTCAGCAGTACGATTTTGAGGTTAGTTGACAGAACTAAGCAGCATGTTCCATCTTATATTCGCCAGGCATAAGCTCCTAAAAGGATACAGCCACCTCCGTTTTTAAAAGCTTAAAAGTTCACTAAGCAATGTTATTCTGCCACAGGGCAGAACTTGTCAAAATCCGGACTGTGTTAAAGGTATACAGATGATTGCTTTCTTATCACAGGAAAAGCTACGTCACTTGGCCGTTTTGGAATCAGTCCATGTAAAGTCAAAAAACCCTTTACTCTGCAGATAAAAGGAATTTGCTTTTTCATTAGGTCTTTTTGGCCAATCCGTCTATTTCTAGCGGACGCTGATTGATCCAAAACAAAGCATCAATTGGGCAGTTCAAATTCGGTTTGGCTCGTTGAAAAATAAGGCTAGGTATATTTTCGTTTTAACTTTCGATAATCCATTCTGATGCTTTCCACTCCGAGGAGTGTCAGACGAGAAAAGCTTTTACGTACAACATTGTTTTCGCTATTTTGTGCAATTCTAAAACAAAACAATGAAGGTTACCATTATTACCAGCAGTGACAACTCAGGTCAATAAATGCTAACAGTTATTGTTCTTCTTGCTGTGAAATTTGGCTGCTTAGAGGCTGTGAATAGCAACAGGAGTTTTTCATGAAACAGCTAATGAGAAGATGAAAGACGAGTTTTCGTCGGGGGCTATCATTGCGAACAAAGATGTTTAATAAATGAGCATTAAGCAAGCACGCAATGTTCTAACAGCCACATTTTATGGTATTGTCCCGGTTGCGCTGCGTTTGCCCGTTAATCGTGTCGTTTGGATTCTGTGTCAACGGTAGCAGTGTCTGAAAGGTTAAGCTCGAAGAACGCTTAGAAAACCGAAACACGTTAGGCCAACTTTCATACTCTGGAAGTAAAATGTTGAACAGCTAACCTATCACGTAAGGAATAGCACAGTTCGATGAGATACCTGGACAAACCATTTTTGAAACACACCACAAATATCTAGGCTGCAATTAAGAATCCAATAACAGTTCTAACACCTTTTACCCTAGTGCAGCCGACCATAGATTCACAACTGAATACAACAAGTTTCGTCAAAAGTTGCAATGTATTCAAAGTTTCGAGGAAGCCAAGATGCCTCGCCAAGTTTGAATGCCTTGCAGCATTCTTTTACTTTTGAGGGTTTTTTGGATTGACGAAGATCGGGTACAGACACTGCCTTGTGGAAGCGAAGTGTCAGAGCGGCCGATCCCTAACCAAATGGAAAAGGCAAAGAAGGAGAAGAAGAAAATCGGGCTGGACGATTGCGATACTCTCGCCTGAAGGATGGAGTTCTGGGATGGTAATCCTGGGTTTGATTTCGTGTCAGAATAGTGTTCCTTCTTCCATCTAAAATATTCTTTTTTTCTTCACTAGGATAACTTTTGCGTCATTCTGATACACACTGGACTAACCTCAAGGGATCGGCATAATAAGGTAACTAAGTCAACCTTACCAAATTCAATATCTTCTGAGTCGTAACCGTAAATACTTCAACTACAACATTGAAACGTTAGAGGATAGTCCTGCCCTTAGCTGCCGAAAAAGAGAGAAGGTCTTAATTGGCGGAGGAAACGGAAATCCAAAAAATTTATAAGCAGAAGATTCTAAATAAACCTGGGCTTAAAACTCGAGAGGCAATTAACCAGTAATCATAGGTTTTCAAACACTTTTTAAAACTATAAAATTACATTCAATGATGTGTACTAGCAAAATATTCAACAAGTATAACCGTGAATCAGGATCTATTTCGTATAAAGGAGGACGTTCTCATGATTTACCATAGTTTACTATTGTCTTAGAAACTTCTAAAATTGAATTTAAATTTCCCGAAATCATAAATTACAGGCCCCTGAAAGGTTTTTTCGGGACATGATTTAATGACAGGGACATGATCTAATGAATGCACAATGGCCAAAATTAGCAGGGAGCTTGCACGAAATTGAAAACATTAATAAACGGTTACCCTACTAAAAAGTTCCAGACTTACTCGAATTTGGGGTTTATATGGTAGGAGGAACGCCTATTTGGCACCCACTTGTATACAATTTTGCTAATACCTTGGTGTAGTGGAATGATTAATGACCACAGCGTTGCAAATTCAACGGTTTAGTTTCTGCGAAGTAGTAGTCTACAAAGAATACAAATCTTAAAGAGGAACAGATGAAAATGTTAAACTGCTCTGACTGGGATTTGATTCCTGAATCCCTGGCTTACCGTGCCACTGCTCGACAATTTGACCTAACAGAGCCAGCAATACAAAGCTCTATCTTAACATTTAAACTTTTTAATCTGTAATACGCCACTCGTTCTCAAATCTCTATCATTCGATATCGCATACAAATCGTGCATATAGAGTGAAGCTCCCACAGTGACTTTCTGTGAAGGAAGAGGATATCGCATTCCTATTGCCCAAGACAGCAGTTGAATATATTTGTAATTGAGAGAGGATTTAAAAATATTAAAGAGAAAAAGATTAAACTGCTCTGACCGGGATTTGAACCTAGAACCCGGAACAAATAAGACTCCTCCTATGAATCTCCCCACATGGAGGATTCTTTGAGATTAACTAAACAACGAATAATGTACAAACCATATCACTAAGTTTTTTTCAATTTTCAAAATAATGAATCACTCAAAATGTAACTGTGTAAATATTTACGTTCTTGTCAAGTCTTTTCTGGAGATTGTCTGTGTTCTGCTTTCTTCCATAGTCCATATGAGAATCCATTGAGATTGTGAACTGGATAGCCTCAACGAGGGACTTAATATTATAAAAAATAACGTCCTCTCTATTTGCTATTTTTGTTGTTGCTGTTAAAAACTTCCTAATCCCCGTTCACTTTTAGCAAGTAGGTCCCGTGCCCTTATTCAAGGATTGACGGCAGACATTAATTAGCTGGCGGAATCAAAAACTGGATTAATTACAGCTTATTTGACGATAGAAGCCCCAAGAGAATTCAAATGGCAGCAAAAACTCATGCAACACGATAGAAATCCTATCTGCCTCAAATTCAAGGATTTTAAGTGTTTGTTATATATTTTTTATTCATTTATTTTGTTTTTTGTGTATCATGTATTTTTAAAAATATCCATATAGTAATCTGCATTACTCATTCTTCCGTTAGGACCTACACACGTAACATTCGTTGTTTGAAAATAACCAGAAAAGACTCTTAACAGCGGGGCAGTATAGAAAGACAACGCCTTTCAAAAACGCAATATTCAAACTGATTTAGTTTCCTTTTCTTAAGTTTGCGATGGCCTATGCTCGGCCTGTCCAGATTAAAAAAGTTAAAATCTCCCCCGGCCGTACAGTCTAAATGAGGGAAATGGAGACACGTAAACTCTAAAAGCCCGTGGGATGGACTGTACCTGCGTTTGGAAAGCTCCACGTTGCCACATGGGTGTTATGCTCAATATACCTGAAAATACACATTGGGTAAAGGTGTCTGGTCTGTTAAACGATATTCACTCAAATGTACTCAGAAGGTCATTCAGTTGATCGAATAGAATCAATAGGTGAACACTTATGAGTTGACTTGAACAGGCAAGTCAGTTATTTTTAATGTAGTATAGTATAGTACAGTATAGTATAGTATAGTATTGTAAAGTATAGTGTAGTATAGTATAGTATAGTGTAGTATAGTATAGTATAGTACAGTATAGTGTAGTATAGTATAGTTGTTGTCAAGTGTACATAACAACTTGTTAATTAGGTGGGGGGTAACCAATTAGTCGATTATTCGATGCTCGTGTCAGAACTGAAAGCTTGTTTTTGGGATTGATAGGATGCACTTAACTACTATCTGATAGCACATGCTCGCTAAAAGCAGCTGATACGATACTGACAATCCATATATGGAACAAAGCTCTAGATCGTAACTTTCAATAAACACGAGGAGCAAGCAGCTCTCAGGGTGACTGACAAGAAGATGACAGAAAGTCCGGATTCTCGGCTTTTTATCAAGAGGAGTTCGTTATTCCAGTCAAGTATCCTTTGGAGTGGAGTCGCTCTCCGAATCCGAGTCCGAATCGTTGGTGTCGGCCTCGTCTGCCAGAATCCTTCAAGACAAGTTGCTGCATCAGAGACGAATGTGAGTTACATATATTGTTGTTGCTCTGACAACGCGAACATTTTAGA
>PUGI020000339.1:0-10639 GCA_008930755.2 Alatina alata | reverse complement strand
ATGATGATGATGATGATGACGATGATGATGATGATGATGATGATGATGATGATATCAATATCGAAAGCAAAGAAATTATCACAATAAAATTTTGTTCATAGTACCAGTACTTATCTTGAGCTGTTGTAGATCAGTGTGACAAGGTGGCATGTCTGGTGTTTGCACTATGGTAGGGTGAATCTGCATAGTGAAGTTGAGTGATGGGAAGTCATTTGAGCATTATTGACTTGGAAAGTCTCCTGTATTACAGTTGTCTCTGCTGGTATGGTCAACTAGTAAAGAGTGATTGAAATACATGACCACACATAGCTATGGATAAGGATCAAGACCAACTAGAGGTGGTCAAAGGAAGAAATGGATGCAGAGTATCAGACATAACCTGAAATCTCTCCATTTGGCTGCCTCTCTGGCTAAGACTGAATTTCATAGAGGAGTGCAATAAGACGGAGAAGAGGGCATAACAACTAAAAAGTCCAGTTGCCATAGCTATGGAACAGAAAACGTTCAACTGGACAGTAAAGAAGTAAGGATAGAAGGATGTTGTATCAGGAAATAGTTTAGTTGCAAGATAATTATCCAAGCATATTTGAGTTTTTGTTCTAATGATATTGTGATAACTATGTTGAAGAAGAAGAGCATGGTGATTGTGGTACTTCTAAGCATGGTTTTGCATTATCTGTTATTAATAATTAAGTAAATGAAGTGTTGATTGCATGAAAATAGCACCACCCATTTTCCATTTAACTACCTTTACAACTGTTTTCTTGTAGTACTGTGTCAAAGGTAAACTGCCCCTCGACTGCTCACAAAAAGCGCCTGATACTACATATAGACTGAAAGATTTTGATCAACTTACCACTGTGTATCAGTTAGCTATCACCAACATGCCTAATAAATTTCATTTTTTAACATAGTTCTTGTTTAATTGCCTTTTTGCACCTGTTATTCCCATTTAGTCTAGAAGAGGATATTATAACAATATAAAATTTCACAGAATAATAAGGGTATGTATGTCATTACTATACAGTTGTAATTATGTTTTTGGTAGCTATTGAGATGTTAATAGCAGGGGTAGAGAACATTCTGAGATTCAATACATATTAATTTGATCTTACTGTGTACCAAAGTGTCTCTTTAGGAAGAATTGGTGAATGTGTTAAAGGCAGAGCAAATGAATGAGTGAGTGACAGAGTGGTTTTTTGTGTGTGTTTGTTTTTTATCCTTTTATCGTCATGTCTTCCCGTGTTGTTGAGTTAGATGTGCCCACTTCCTTGGACTTCTTTATGGTAGCATAGAGCACATTAAGATCATATGCCCTTCCTAACATCACCAATGGCCCTTTTAGGAGCATCAAATGGAGACCCTCTTGTCTGAGAGACAAACACAATATCCACTAGTCTATGGCAGCTTGAATGTCCAAATGGGTGAATGACCAAGTGAATAAGTGAATGAATGAGTGAATTAGTGAATAAATGAGTAAATTGGTGAATAATTGTGTGAGGGAAGGAATGACATCATTAGTGGTACTTCCATTTCTGTGTTGCTATGATTTGAGTGAGTGCATGAGTAAATGATTCTAAGTCAGTGCTGTCCAACCCGTGGCTCACAGAGGGATTCTGAGTGGCTCGCCATAAATTTAACAAAACATTCAATTTTTCTGTTACTGTTCAAGTTTTCAACACATTTTTCCTTGGCCTCTTTTCTGTCCAGTTCATTCTTTGATCTCTGGAAGTGGACTGTAGTGCACAATGTGCACAATTGAATTGAGGGACTTCATTGAATGGTGAACAATAATTTACGTATGACTGAACTGCAATCATAACTGTTATGTTTAAGCAACGTTTATAGTTTTCCCTCAATATTAGCAAATGCAATTGTATTTTAACACTTTCCATAAACTTTACTGTTAATTTGGTGGATTTTTGTTCAAATTGCTATTAGAGTAAGCCTACTTTTGGGTTCCTAATAAGCGCCCCCACTTAATGCATTTCAAAATCTTCTCAACCATGACTGTTTTATTCCACACCCCTTCCCCTGTTAAGTGCCCATGTGTCCAATTTCCAACACCAAAAATGTTTTTTCCTTATCTCTGCATTTTAGCTCCAAATTGTATTGCATTATTGTAAACCAAGTATTATAAAAAACTTTTGATTTTCTAATTGAAATTTGAAACTAATTTGTTATGAACTCAAATCATTGTAACAATCAATTTGCCAGCTCCCGGTTTATTCCAGCTCCCCATTTATCAATTTCAAACAAAATTCCAAGTCCCCCGCATGTTTTGACCCCCCTGATATTAAAGACCAGAGATTATGTATGGAGTGGAAAAGTGGTGCAGGCCGCCAGCTTGGAGCAAATTGCACAAGTGGCCTGCAGTATGAAAAAGGTTCAACAGCACTGTTGTAAGTGAATGAGTATGGTGGAGCAAAGTATTTTCATTGCTTTTGTTATTGCCATAAGTTTTTGCAACAAGCCAAATGTCTTTATTTTACATTGTATTTGTGTGAGGAATTATCTCTCTTGTCGAAATATACTCCCAGGATGTAGGAGTTTGCTAGCTTGTCTCCCATTTCAGTCTTCAATGTTAAAACTTTCTTCGTTAGTAAAATGGATACCAGTGAAAAGCTGGAAAGCAAAAACTGTCTGACTGAGGAAGCTAGTTGGGATACGTAGCAAATATATAAATGAACTGACTGCCCTATCTCAACATGCCATTAGTAAAGTAGCCGAAAAAATGTTATTCTCTATCAAACCACATTTCCAATCCTTTGAGTCTGAGTATGGTACTATGCTTCTATTTTAGGGTTTTATGATGCAAACTGGGGATCCAACTGGTACAGGAAAAGGTGGATCATCTATATATGGGTATGTAGAGTGATATTTATATTTGCGAACAAATATGATATGTACTTAACAGTATAAAGTCTCTCGACTTTGAGTTGGTGTCAACCCATTAGAGAGGTGATAATCACCAAGTACAAAAAGACACTGATTATTTCTATGTAGCCAAATGAAAGACTTTGTAGATGATCAGGAGGCTGCTGTATGGCAATATTTAGGTTTATGTCTGTTGTCAGGAATTGTCCACAAATCTTTGACTGCATCATACTGGGAAAAAGACTGTATCTCTGAAACGCCCTTCTTGGTAAATCAATTTCAATGGACATGTTTTTACAAGTTGGACAAGCACTGTACCTTCAGAACAATGACCGACCATGGTCAAAAGTAGATCATTTACGGAAGATCATACACATTCATGAGGCTATCACAGGTCTGTTTCCTAATGTTTACATCCTAGATGAAAATGTTAGCAGAGATGAGAGTATGTCCCCATTTCAAACGGAGACTCCTATTTAAACAATAATAACCCTGGAAAACACACTTGATTTGGACTAAAAATCTATGAATTTTTGAATCTTCAACAGGTTGTATTTACAAATACAAATTATATATTGGCCAGGATAAGAAGAAAACTGCCAAATCACTGGAACCTCCAAGCATTTCATATAAGATAGTTATGGAATGGCGGACTTAATCAAAGCTACTAGCTATAGTATTTTATGAGGCTTTACATCACCCCACCCAACCCTTGTCCAGCCTCCAGTAAATTCCATCAGCAGAGAAATAAATGATATTGGATGCCATTTACTAATGAAGTGGGTTACTAAATAGTTTCATTTGCATCTTAACAGTGCAGGCTAAACATGGAGTGGTCAAAAAATTTCACATACCAGATGTGGGCCAAGGTAATAAAAACCCCTAATTAGTATGTCACTGCAAATTTTATCATGCTTTTTAGGAATGGAAAGAGCCTTTTCTGAGGACCAAATTATGGCTGCTATAGATCAGAAAACACACCAGGCCTAATTTGCATGATAAATGAGTTGTGAAGTACCTTTTAAGTGTGCAAAGCATAGAGTGAATGACATGTAAATCAACAACTTTATCTTTCATTTTATATTTGTGGCATTTTGTAATAACTTGCTTTCTTCTTATTTGTGACCAGGCCCCTATTTGAAGATGAGATACACAGGGAGCTAAGGCACACTGGAGCTGGGATTTTGTGCATGGCAAATAGGTATGCCAAACAGATTAGTAATCACTTTGTTTTATGGAGTCTTCGTGAGCAGAGAAAACATATTTTTTTATTTATATGGGGATGGTGAACTTATGAATCTCAATTGCATATACAGAATACCTTTCAAATGCATTTATATTTTTAACATGCTCCTTTTTGGATTCCCAATTTACATAATATGTTTGATTAGCCTGTTGCTGGATGACTTGGCTGAAATATACAAATCATATTGGTGTTGTTTTATATATTGTCATTTTCTTGCAACATCTTAACCATCATATATCATCAGTTCTTGCTGCCAGCATCACTAAATGAAAGTTCCATCCTACCAAAGGTTCCATTTGAGCTCATTTGTTGAGTGAGCAAACATGTATTTCTTTGTCTATTCCTGCTCCTTGTATGCCTTTTCACTCCCCTTGCCTTTACCGCTGCTTTCCCGTCCCTCTACCTTTCCTACTCTCTTGCCTCCAATTTTATTTACTACACCAATTCTATTTACTGCACTTGGTCTATTTACTCTCCCTTCACTTCTCTGTTCCTCTCTTTCTTGACTTTGTCACCCACTTTCTTTTTATTTTTCTTCTGGTCCCCTCCTACTGTCTTGCTACTTTCCCTTCATTCTTTTTCTATTTACTTCCATTGTTTTCCTTTCTCTCCACCATTTTCTCCTCTTCAACGTTTTCTTACTTCTCCTTCTCCTCCTTCTTCTTTTGAAACATTTCCCCATTTTTCTTTCCATCTTCCTTGCGACTGCCTTGTGTTTCTTTTCTTTCTTTTTGTCTTTAATTTCCACCCCTTCGTTATCTTTCCTCACCCTTTCATCATTATTGACTTGATTCAACTAGTATTTTTCATATTTGTAGTGTTAATTCACTCCTGGCAATACCCTGTGTTCACTGTTATATCTTCGGTTACTCTTTCAACCCATCATATCCAAACCCCATTTTACGTAGGGTTGGGCAGGGTAAAAATTATCCCCTAAGAGAAAAATGTTGAAACAAAAGAACCAGGCTTGTCCCAGGTCCTCCTGGATTTTTTAATGTAATAAATGTAGTTAAAATTGCATGTTTTCAAAAAATTTTGAGTCATTTACTTTGTCCAATGCTAGACATTTTCTCCACATGAATCTGACTTTGGATGTTTCAGTTAGCTAAACATAATATTTTAGGAGTTCTATATATTGTTATCTCATAAAACCATGCTTATGTATGCTTATTTTTTTATGGAATTTTTTTCAGCTAATGTTTTTCTAACTCACAATGTCATCAGATGTTGTGACAGCTTTGTGATGCCATTTTCAAATATATGTGGACTTTTTCATCGTATTTTTTATTGTTTTCTGAATGGCTCTTCTAGTTTGTTCCATTTCATAATAGCAATTTATTTTTAATTGAGAGAGGATAGCAATGTTCCAAAAATAACCAATTTTTATTTTATTTTGCATATTGCAACAAAAAAATCAAAGCAATATATTTTGACATCAGCAAGATTATGCTCACTTAAATGAAATAAAACTTAATTCAAAGTATAAAGCTATTTTAAAATTTCCAATAACGTCTAAATAAAACTTTACCAATATTCTGCAGGTTAACTATAGTAATTTGACATTTGGATGTAATTTGGTAAGGTTTTTACAGATTTGATAAAAAATTCTGACATCAGCAAATAGTTCAAACTTTTTATTGTGGTCGAGCAAGCGAAGCGAGTGGAGCCACATTCATACTGGCTAATGTTTGGAGAAAAAAATTTGCTCTGATATGCATTTGAAGAAAAGACAACAGACAATGCCTTTGAAGTGAGAACAGTGAGAGAGAAGTTACGTGGTAAAAAAGTGCTCTGGTTTCAATGTGATGGCTTTGAACTACAGAAATCCATTAGGGAGCATAATAACTGGAGGGGGAAAATTGCCCTGTGTTTGGCTTTTTATTGTAAGATCTAAGTAGGGCATCCACCCATAGAACTGAAGGGGTTACGAATGGTGTTGTCGAGCAAGAGCACAGTACTACCCACAGCCATACCCTAAACAACAGAGTTGTGAGTCAGTGCTATGCCCCGCTCTACCACAGCGTTTCTCCCCCTTCTCAGCTTTTGGGGTGGACGCCCTTACTTAGATTATAATTTAAACGTACATTGCTAAAGGAACATTCATGCAAAAAATCAGCCCTTTGGCATCTCCTTCAGGAGGGTTATTTTCAAGGGAAAGGGATAGGGTTTACCTTATCATTCTCTTAATTTACATAAAAATCCCACGCCAAATAGGATCGAAATGAGGATAATTGTTTGGACTCTTGGAATGGCATCAATGAGGCTGAAACAAGGAAACTGAAATCACTAGCCACGTAATCGCAAGCAGGATCCAAAGCGATGTTCTTTGGGTTTTCAAATATTTATTTTATCTAGTTTTATCTATTTACAAAACTTTGTTTCATTTATCTGTTGTATTATTGTTTCATATTTAGTGGACCAAATACAAATGGTAGCCAATTCTTCATAACACTTGGCCCTGCACAGTGGTTAGATGGTAAGTGACATTTGATAGTTGCAATGCATCAAGAGGTTAATATAGGGTAGTGTTCGAAACGTGGGTGATATCACCTCCTTATGGCGAAATAGACTTCCAAGTGTAGCAGTTTGGTGACCAGAGGTTGATAGGAAGATGATCGACCTTGAAGTTGGTAGAGGATACATACTGGATAAAGTAAATGCCTTAGCTTCTGACTGAGTAGATACGATGCTTGAATAACATTAATTGCTGTGTACAACAAATGCTTTCTTTATATTTTGCAATTACGGGAGGTAGCAGTGTGTGCATAGTCATGCATTTCCCTTCAAAACAGGCGCAGACCACTTGACCCTTGGTCAACTTCTCAAATGTATGAGGCGGCCTATCAACAAAAAAGCAAACCAGAATTCAACTATTGGGTTTGAGGACTTGCACCGCAACATAAAAAAATTATAACTGACATCAGAAAACGTTAAACAATACACCATATCAAACGTTAAGTCAAGTTATTGATCAATACGGTGGCCTTTCTATGCATTGCTAAGTTAAGCCGTGTTCACGCTACAGTTTACAACGGTTGTGAGAACCGTGTTAAATCTTAAATCAGTTCACACTGTCATAGCCGAATCGACAACGGAAATGAGAACCGATTTTATCAAGATCGGTTATGGACTAGATCTTGAAACGTTTTGACCAATCCAGTCGTGTTGCCATTGTTTTAGAAAATAAATCAAGCCATGACCACAAACCGCGGCAATGAAATTTGCAAGCGACAAATGTAATTTAGAGCAGAGCAGCTTCCAATCAATATAGCTACCAATCTATGTACTTAACAAGAAGAAATTTCATTATTGATAAAGCAAGAAGGATTTAGTCGGAAAGTTACTAAAACTGCGATCTCCTGTGTGCCAGGATTACTAGTTAAGCCTGTTAAGGTAAACGTCGAGTCGTGGTTCTGATGACTAACAAGGAACCGTCATGCAACACTGTTAAAGTGAGTGTAAAAGCAATACGTAGGGTATTCTAAAGAAAGGTGTTTAAAATGATTATACCCTTTTATAACTTTTACTGTGTTGACCATGGAAATTCCAATTTCCATAGTAAACGTGTAAAACTTTCTCTAGTGTTTGTTTTAGTGACTTCGTGATGTCGGCAACAAAGCAACATCACGGCGGTCAATGTCTTGACAGACATGCTCTGCAAATTTTGGTTATCGTTGTCATGAAGTGTCATCTCAGGAATTGAGTATACATGTTTACAACAATAATATAACCATAAATTGGACTGTCACGTTAAATGTTATTTGCAGTTTCGTTCTCTACTTAATTTACCACGGCATTATCTTTTTCGACTTTAATGTCAGTTCCATGGAACAGCATGCCACGTGTTTCCGACAAGCCTACGTCAACAACAACTTCCCAGAATTGCATTCACTGATGTCAGTAAATAGCTTTGGTCAAATTCCTTCATATTGATGTAATTCAACACACCACCACAAAAAAACTAAAAATTGAAACTGATTTTCTAACGTCCGCATTTTGAACCGTATTTAAACAGGCCAAGTCTGAACAGATTTGACATTAGTTTTATCCACAACTATTCTCACAACCGTTGTAACTGAATCGATTTGACCACCGCTCTAAATGTGAACCCGGATTCAGAGGCACTTTACGACTCATTTACGTTGCAGCTCAGTACTTTACAGTACTATACTATATTCAGTGCTTATAATATGCTATTTTGGCATCATAGGGACGTCCCAAATTTTCGTTTTGATGTGGTAAAGTACGGTAAAGTAAATGCCTTGCTGAAGAGTAATTCAGCGGGATGGGGTGTCGGACCTCTGAATCTCGTGATTTTAAGGACGTGGGTCATCTGCGGTACCTGCTTACCCACGATGTCTGCAGTAACATTAGCTTAATGTGATCAATGAACAAATTCAACTTTGGATATTACTGAAGTCACCAATATATATCTGTCACTTTCATACTATGGCTTTCCTTTCTTTTGTAAATATATGAACCGTATTTGGTAATTATCAACAGCAGATGAAATAGGAATACTGCTGCCACTGGCATTCAAATCTGGGACCTCTAACTTAACGTGTTAACACTCAGCTATCGGATCTCGCAGTCCAAAAGGCCCCAGCTTTGCTGTTAAACCTTATTTATCCGTAACACACCACTTGCCCCCAACTCACTTTTGTTGGGCATCGCGTCCAAATTTACGTGCACAGAATAGAGCTTCACAGAGTAATACCCTTTTCACATGGAACGCTTTGACGGCGTTCACTTGAAGGAACGGACTATTTTCCCTTTTCGCATGAGAGATGAAGGAGTTAACTTCAGATAGTGACACCCTCAACTGAAGTTGCCTGCTAACAACCTTCAGCCTGAAGTCATCTCCTTCAGTTCACGATGATTGCTGAAGCTGTGAGGCAGACGTTTTCTACAGGGAAGATAAAATGATTTGATCCAGTATTTCGTAATACCAGGCTCTTCAAATCGAATGCATAGGGTAGACACATAAAGTTACAGTACCGTTTTTAGCTATTTAGGTGAGATATTTACCAAAGCTGTGTTGACTGGAGAGAACCGCGCCGATAAGGAGAAGGCTGCTCGCCAAGTTCAGATGTCAATTGCTTACTAGCAGTGTTACCTTTATCTCTTATGGTATATAATGATAACTCGTAACGAGCCCCTATCTATGGACATCTTGCAAATACAACAGAAAGAGATATTTGCTAATTTAGTGGATGCTTATTAAGTTTGGCAACAGTTTCGTCTTGTTTCCATCGGCACGAGGTGTGAAAAACCTGCTGTAATAGAATCGTTCTTTAAATCGCAGTAAATTGAGGTTCTGCATGTGAACAAACATTAGGTGAAGTTGCCTCCTTCACTTGAAGTGAAGGCCTTCACTTCAGGCCCCATATGAATAGGGTATAACTTCTCTAAAAGGTGTTGATTGCGCAAGCGTATCGCCAAGCAGAGCAAGTAAATGTATTTTTCATCAAGAGGGGATTGGTAAAATGTTACAGAGAGAAACGTTAGATGGAGAAGGAACACTCGTCCTACCAGGATTCGAACTCGATCCACCATGCTAATGCTTAACAAATGAGCTATCGAAGCCCTGGGTCTAAAAGGCCCACTTTTTGCAGTAAACCGCACAAAAAATCAACTCTGGCAGTCAAGTTTGAGCAATCCAAGGAGATATTGGGCGATCAAACTGTGATACCGAGCGGCCGTTCTTTTCAAGCACTGAAAAAGTCGCGATATGCCCAGGGGTGGTACCGTAACACTTCCCATTTTTAAGTGCTGTCATTCATGAAGTTAACAAACATAAATTTTCAGTGGATAATAGCACCAAACCAGAACTTGATAATCCTCCCATCGAATGAGGCGGGAAATGTTATCGTTTTTAGGAAACATGTTATTGGAAGCAGTTGCTCCGGTGTCATACTTAAGGTTCATTCAAAAGACTAGAGGCGAGGGCAAGCGTTGGAAATAACAATTAACCGGATTATTCTATGCGATTGTAAGGGAAAAGATTAATGGTAGTTTAATTAAAGTGAGTGATGCTAACTTTAAAACCACGCTCTGAAACGAATCAGATATTTTCGAAATCTTTTCTTCCTCATAGGGAAGCATACTATATTTGGTCGCGTATCTGAAGGACTTGAAATTGTTAAAAGGATAGGCTTGGTACCTACTGATACAAAAGATCGGTAAGTTGACCAATGTGTTATTTGATAACAGAGCATACGTTTCTTAGTTGTAGGAATGATAATGGTTGGTGTATTTTCGGTTAAAGGAATCACAGTGATCTGTCAAGGCCATACGTGTCGCTTCCACGCTGTATCTATTCATCAATCAATCCATCCGTGCGTCCATCCATGCATTCATCCATGCATTCTTCCATGCATTCATCCATGCATCCACCAATGCATTCATCCGTGCACCCATCCATGTATCCATCGATGCATCCATCCATGCATCCATCCATCCATGAATCTATCTATCTATCTATCTATCTATCTATCTATCTATCTATCTATCTAT
>PUGI020000338.1:0-10640 GCA_008930755.2 Alatina alata | reverse complement strand
TCGATAGTCCATTCTGGCGTTTTGTACTCTGAGGAGTGCCAGACGAAAAAAGCTTGTAAGTACAACAATGTTTTCGCTATTTCGTGCAATTTTAATATCGAGGGATCCCTCATCCTCAACGTGGTCAATGAGAACACTCGGGACGACCGCAATACCTCTGCCTGCCATTTCTGCTTGTTATAAATCTTCCAGTCGTCCAAAATACAATGTAGTAAAATAATTGCACGAATCAGTAATCTTGACGTTCTCCTAATAGTTTAAAGCAAGTCATACAATTGAATACATTATTACAGAGACAACGTAAAAGTACAATTTTCCGATGAAAACCAATCGTAAGCTTTTAGGATTGTGATATCACAACCATAACCCTTAGCCATAAAGCACAGAAACTTAAAAAGGAATGATAATGGCTACAGAAAGTTCTGGAAAAAAACCCCTAAAAAACAAACAAGAAAAAGACTGCACAGAAAAACTAAAACAAGTTCAAGGATGACACAAATTCACACCGGGCATCAATACCAAAACACAGGCAAATCAAACCTTCATTCTGATAATCCCACCAATCTCGTTGCCCATCCGTATGGCAAGAGTAGTCTCAGGTGGAGGGGCAGAAAAAAGAAAGACCCCAATTTTTGTCCATATCTAGTAAACGGGGTGGGTCAAAATTTGGGGAGTTAAATGTTTGGAGATCGGGAAATTTTAACTGCTTCTACTTTTGATTATTGTTCAGATTTTTTTATGAAAAGAAAAGAGGTACGGAGAAAATAGTATAAACATTAGAACATAAAGTGATACTTCGAAAGTAAAAAAGTACCTTTTTGTAGTCAATGTGAAGGCATAAACTAATAAAACTTTAATACCGATAAACGGGTGTCCTAACGAGGTCCGTGGGGCTGTCAAAATTGAAAAATTAGCAAGCGAGGAGCGTCGCTTATTAGTCATCCGAGGGCATGCTGTTGAAAGTAGCATCAGGTCAAGCGAACATATTGCTACGGCAAAATCTTGAGCAAAGAAGAGGATGCCCATTTACGATCAGTGCCTCACCTTTGCAATTTCATCGAAAGGTCCAGATTTCTGAAAGACTTGTCGGTGGCAGAACCAGGTGGGTTGTATCACGGTTGGGCCAAAGGAGGTATAGACCTGGAACATGGAGCAAACAACGATTGTACGCTGAACATGACTACAATTATCACAGTGGTTTAGTGGTTAGAGAAGCTAGCTCTTAACATTAAGGTTATAACATCTAGTTGTTGGAGTCCCCGTGTCGCAGTAACATCCTTGAGCACTAGATTCACTTTCCTCTGCTTCACTAAACCAAAGTGAAACATTGTTGGAAGGCGAATATGGTGGCAAAACTAATATACTGTTTCCTAACTACGAACTCTCAGGTTCCTAATAAATGAGGGGATGCTAATTAATTTTTATTTTTTTCCCATCACCCCGGAGCTTATTAGGACCCCCACCCCACGTTTATTAAATTTTAAGGAATGAATAATGGTTCGGGACTTTTTTTTGACAAAAGAACTTTTTTCTTTCATCAAATGAATGTTTTTGTACACAGAGTTTCCACTTTTAAGGAAATTTCCTGAGTTTCAGGATATTTTGACCTTTCGAAGGAAATTCTCAGGACAAAAAAATTCAAGGAAGGTCTCGGGAAATTTCGTTTTTGCAGAATGAAAACATCTTAGAGAAAACTGCAGATTTACCTCGGAGAAAACTTTAGTTTGGCAGTTGTAAAACCGAGGAGGAAATGGTGGCAGAAGGCGAAAAATCCCTGCAAGTAAAACTGAAAAAGAAGAGATATAAACAGAAGTTTGCATTTGGTGTTGCTTGGTTGTCCGACAAGATGTGTTTAAGACTGGTGGGAGAAGAAAGATGGAATGCCTTTCTGTAAAACATACAAGGTTTCTTTGTCTTGTGCTGAAATGGCATTGGTACGAGATTGTGAGAGCAAAACGCGCAAAGATTCTCTGAAAATGGTGAAAAAAACGGCAAGTGCAACAAATGCGGAATTTCCAAGTTGCACCATAAACTGCTTTAGAATGAAGTCAATGAGCAAATTATTAGTCTTACTGTTACAGTATTTCTGTTATTGATCTTATTAATTTTTAAAGGTTGCGAGTTTCATTTTATTGTGTATTTACAGAGATCACAATTCGATGTATGACAACAAAAACCCTGTTATTATTTTGAAAACTTGTTTTTTCAATGCGTGAAATATTTTTTTCAAAAGAACCATTGTTCATGAGAAGGAGGAAAACAGGCTGTTACTGAATTGGGTCAAAAGAATTCTCAGTAAATTTTGAAGTTCCACCAATCAGATCTCAGGAAAGCTCAGGAATTTCTGGGTTTGGAAAAAGTAAATTCTGTGTTGACTCTGTGGAAGCACTGTTTCTCCAACGATAGAGTTCTGTAGAGCTGTTTATGCAGTCCTATCAATGCAAAACAACAAAACTTCCATTCAGATATCATTTCCAAACATGTCCTAGCTTCTTGCGAGTAAAGCGTGAGTGTAAAACAATATGGGCCATATGGCGTACACGACTGCCGATTGTCGTCTATTCTGGTACTGTGTATATTATCCAGTGGCGGTCTCACTGGGGAACAGGAGGAAATGTATTCCCCATAGTTGTGAAAGCTCCAAGAAGACACCAAATATTTTTTGTCTTTGTTTCTTCCCTTTTACGACTAAGGCCTTAAATGACACCAGCTGCTTCTAGATAAAGCCCATACTGCACGTATAGTAAACCTTGCACCAGTATTACAGTGGCCTCTGTTAACGCTGGATCCCATGTCCGTCTCCTGAATCTTGGATGCGTATTAAAAGATTTTTAATAGTTTAGTAACAATTAGTTAAAGCCATGTCAATATGGTGCGTTGCTTACCTTTGACACAAGGAGATTAAATATAACATACTTATTCAATTTAGCTCCGTCATCGAATAAACGAGGCACATAAAAATCCGAAAATGCAGTAACCGCTCCGGCGTTAAATCAAATAATTACAGTAATGATCAGTTAAGTTTAATATTCCGTGCCAATTCGTGTTGTCAATACATGAAAAAATCTGAAAGAAGCGAGAAAGGAAAACACTTTTAGCAAGAAGATAACAATTTGGAATCCACTGAATACGCCAGAAAAGTTCACTGTAGATGATGTGCACGTTAAAGGCCGATGTACACTTTTACCCATAATCTAAGTCATATAAAATTGGTGTGGTATTTATCCTGTAAATCATTTTCTCCCGTCAACAATTTTGGTCACCAGCCGCCGACGGGGGCTACGTGTGTACTTACAAGGATACGTTCTCCCTTTTACGTCCATTCTGATGTGCCATCGTGTATTGTCTCTACTAGAACTTTCAGACCTTTGTATATGCGAGATATTTCCGTGCATGTAGTAGAAATTTAAAGTCAGGTAATGTTCCAATTTCGAGGCAAATGAAGTCTGCGTGGAATTTTTGATCTGAGCAGATCTAAGCGGAAAATAATGTCTCTGAAGGGAAGAGATTATCAACAAGTTAATAGATGGCGTGCTGCAATCAAGCCTTGGCGTACACCTTTGATGCTGCTGAACCAAAGTATTAGTAGCATTTATATGAACTCAGTAGTAGGGCAAATTCACATTGAATAAGTACAGTGAGTGAATAGAAAAACTGGAATCAATGAAGACCAAAGCAAAAGTTGTTATCGTGATATACTCTCCAGATTCTTCTTCTGTGGCCACCTGAGCGATAAGGTCAAAACTAATATACCTGGCATCAAGTGAGATTCAATCGGGTTATTTTTACACGGCGGCCGAAAAATAGAAGGCTAGCTCAATCTTGGTGCCATTATTTTCTAGTATTTTACCACTTAAGCGCTGGTGCAGATGCTCAATAGACTGCTTTGAATTCAAACAGAAGTCGGTATATTTGTCGAACATCTTTTATTTATTGTATATTCAATCTCAAAGTACCTTCAAAATTGTATTACTCTGTGTATCAGAACCAGCAATCGGAAACGCTGCAGAGTCATGTATAGGCGTGACCTTACAAAGGTTACAGTAGCCACTGTTCCTGCCACGCAAGATAGCAAAAGAGCGAAATACAAGACACGGAATTATTTATTTCTGGTGATAAAACTCATCAATTTTCGAGCGAGAACTGTGATGTCAGAACACTTCCAAGTCAATTGTTGACATAAATTTAACTGGCAATCATTTACTACCTTAACGATAGGAAGGGTATACGTTAATCTACATAGGCGTACAGGACCATTTCGATTTACGTGTTTGGAGGTGGAGGGAGCACAAAATTTTTCCGGGCTTTCAGATTTACCCGAATCAATCCGAATACAAAAACAGAGAAAAGTGAGTGCATTTATACTATTCTCACTCTTACCCTGTTGTCTCAAACTTTTCCGCATCATTTGTTGTTTAATTCTATCACTATCATTAATTTTCACATAATAAGCGCAAGGAAAAGCTATTTATAAGTTGACGAATATCGATTTGTCCGACCAGTGTGAAGAAAAATTCTTTGCCTGATGATATTTTATAGATTATACGGTATATAATTGCAAGGAGAATAGGATTTCAAAGAATATTGAAAATAAAATACAACAACAACAAAGGAACACTGCTTGGGTAGGGATTTGACCTGGCATCTGTGCCTGATCATACCATTGCTTTACAACTAAGCTGTCGGAGCCCAAAATCGAAAGAAGAATTTTTGCAGTGAATTTTATCTATCTGCAAGACACCTTCTCAAATTTAAACCGAAGAATATTTATTCAAAGCGTTTCGTGTAGAGCCATCAAGAGCGACTTCTCTAAAAAACGGGAGAAGTTTGCATCCCATGGGCTGACAGAGCGTGAATATTCATACATATATAGGGCAGTCTGATAATCGGTACGGGACGTAAGATTTAGACTTTTTGAGTTAAATTTGCCACCGAGTTTTACAGATGTCCATCGTATATATTCACATGTATATATTTCACGTATGATACATAGAGTAAGTCAGAACGAATTGTGAACTAGCATCAGATAATTGACTTCAGAAGTACTTGGAATGTAAGCTATCTGCCCAGAAATGCCGTGTTTTGCACTACAGCGGACTTTTCAGCCGAACAAGAATTTCCTCCTTCAACGTTTTGGACAAATTTTACTTACTCAAAATATAACGTCGCTTTCCTCGAATCTTGTTTTTCTGAATGTTTGGAGGGTACTAAGCCCACGGCATCCCCATCCTATACGCCTATGTTAACCTGGCATTTACAGTTTATAACAAATCAAAAACACCAATTTCTAGTTGTGGCTTGACAACACTCTATTTACAACCAGATACGGTATTAGCCCAACTACTTCCGACATCACATCAAAACACTCAATTAAATAATTACGGGCTGGTCATACGGGTAAGTGTCACACTACTTACTTTTTGGTTACTTTAACCATCAATGGTGTTACATTACACGAGATTGTGACTAGACAAGTCAAATAGAATTTTTCACCTGTATATGGTAGAAATAATTTTGAACTGCTGTTTATTCTAACATTGACACAAGTTTAAAGCTTTTGTAAACCCCCTTAGTCTTTCCCAACATAAGTCTGGACAAAAAACACTATTAAAAAGAATGCTTATTGCGCAATGGCTGCTAATTTACTCAAAGAATACTCTATACTATTGTCCGTTATACCTAACAATCACAAAACAAAAACTCAATAGAGAGGCCTGTAAACGAAGCAAACACTCTGCTACGTGATTTGAAACCAGGGGCAATAACAGATGTTGACATTATACCCGTCATTTCGAAGTGTCCGAAGGAGGTTGTAACTCCACAAAATATATAGCACTGAATCCACCACTAGCCAAGACCCAATATTATGTCTTACCTGTTATTACATGAGGATATGAAGCACCAACTTTACAAAATACGAACCTGCTGAAAGCCGGCGAACATAAAACCCACTTGCGTAGTAGAGACAGGCTTAAGAACGGGTAAGTTAGGTATACGCCGTCCGTTCGCAAAGGGACAGATGACTTTCATCCAACATCTGTTGGATCGATCGAAGTAGATGCAAATAGAAGCGCAAGGGAATCCAACAAGTAACAACAACAGCATTCACTATTTTTCTCGTAACTTAGTTTACGGTTGGACCGCATTAGTCACTATACATAGGCAAGGGACGATTGTTTTGCTGAACGCGTTATGGATAGATCGATAAGCAGTTCCCAGTAATCGCGAATTCGAAGACTTCACATGTTTAGCAGAATGTACTGAAATTTTGAAAAGACAGGCTTATCGAAACGGTGCTAAACTAAAGAATTTATGTTATGATTTATAGAGGAATAAACGTAATACCACTGTCTGACACGTACTTTTAGCTTACGATCTAACAGTCTCTTTCGCAGTAAAAGCATTATATGAATTATGGACGTTTCTAAATAGTATATTACATCCTATAGTATTGTTGACTGTTAGCCCACAACATGGATGCAAACACCTGTTAATCACCCTTTTTCTTTTTAAAACCTTTCTAGGGTTACATACTGCTGTGAATACGTCACTTTTGGTAACATTAGTGACACTCTTTAGAAGGATATTTGTATTCTCTGTTCTTTCATTAAGCCCTTTCACCATGTGACTAACGTCTCAAATGATTAGGGCCGTTCAGTAGAACCATCACAATAGCTTTGTCTTACCTCTTTCCTTAGTAAAGTCTCCTTTTACTGTTAAGGAGTTTCACACTAACACTTTTTTTCAAACAGGACATAAAGGTATTGTCGAAAAAATGATTTCATTAGTTATGCTGAAACGTACGCGGGAAGGTACCTTCATTTATGGAATTCATCCAAGACAACATACTTCATTATAACACAATTTGGTCACGGCTTTCAATGTCCTGCATTTATTACCCCGTTTCCTCGCGTTATTCCAGAAGAGTAGCAAGACACGATCCCTCAGGGTGCAGGGGCATAAATGCTGTTCATTTCCTAAGGTGAAATGTTGGAAATGTAGGTTACGTAATGGTCCTCACACTACTTGGGAAGGTCTGTGCTCATATGTTTCGCTCTATGCCAAGACCAAATCCTTGAAGCTATGGACCTTTCGTTTCCTTTTTCTATGTTTCAGATACGATACAACGCCAATAATAACAACCACTCCACACACTGCAGCAAGAAGAACTATGATAGACGCTGTGAGATATTTTCTATAGGCCGGTAGCAAATTTTCTTCTGCCTTCTTCTCCTGTTCCTTTAAACGTGTATGATGTGTCTGTTTCAATGTGACTATCCCTGTGGCTGTCTGAAATCGTTGTGTGCTTGATAGTATCACTTCATTCCCACTTGCAGTCGGCTTTCCCCCTAAAGTGGGTGCCATCATTTTGCCAAATTTTCCAGCCCCCGTGGTCGAATAGTTGTGTATTAATACTTTCGTTGTTGGTGTTGCTAAACCAGACTGACGCCATCGGGTGGTCTGTATTGACCCGCGAATTGATTTTCGAAATTGTCTTAAACCCTTTCCAAATCCTATGGAAAAAGATACCACAGAATAAGTCACAAATGGTAAAGAAAATACGCTGAAAATGTCTACCAGCACACCACCGTTAATTTATTATCTCAGTCACGGTGATTAGCATAATGGCAAATAACGATATGAATCTTTTCAAGCCATGAAATTTACCTAGGATTACAGCCTTCAGCAATTACAACCAAGTGAGTAGACTACTAATAAAGATCACAGTACTCATTACTGTAGATTGATTTAAATCCGCCATCTTCCCGTCAAAAGACTTTAAACAATGCCGAGCAACCGGTAACTTATAACCGTATGAGGATCTCGAAGTACCCATTCACTGGCAACTGAGTCTCTTTTGCGAGGAGTCTTGGACGCTTTTGCACTCTATAAAACAACAATTGAACTCCTTTATCGCTCGTTGCTGCTAACTATCAAGGGTATAATAACAGACCATGCCATTAATAAATATATCCTCCTAACCTTACAAAGTGCAAACGAGATCGTTATCTTCTAGACAACTTCATACTCTCGGTCACTGGTTGTACAGCCTACCGGAGAGTACAGTTAACTATTATGCGTTCTTTACTACCAACCAGAGTCAAAATAGAGGCGGAAGATAATAAACGAAGAGAATCCAGGAGGTGACGGGATCGGGAGAGAAAGCTCTAATACAAGTGGCATCTAACAGACACGATTGATGCTGATGTTTACTCGGAAGGAGCGACCACAATTTGCCAACTAGGTAAGATGAGGTCTGACTTTTTTATACAACTCTGATAATTAGTGCAGCAATAAAGGCTTGGAGTTTCGTTTAAAACTACAATGGCAAACACATAAATATTCTTAAATTATCACAATCTTATAAACTTTTGGGGGCATAGCTTCTGGTTCATCATTTGCCACCCAAGCAGTGGGTGTGAATACTACACTGTACAACAGTCCATCTAGAAATGGAGTAGTCGGCGTACGCTTGAAATTTTACTCTTAAACTTATTTATGTTCAAACCATTAGTACAAGTAAGTTTATTTTGCAAAGAGGATCGCATTCTGTTAGCTAAATCTTGCTATATAATCAGCTATTTAGAATTCTTCGGTAACTCGTACCTGGAGACGGAGCTGTTTTTATTGGGAATTCAGTTTTCAAGACGCCTGTGCCAGAGGGTGCACTTCTTGGTAAACCTGTGCTTCGATCAAATCCGGTGCATCCCAAATCGCATAGATCATCCTTACTTGCATTAACTCCGTGTCCAAAACACTCCGAGCAATGGGGAAGTGTTCTATTACCATGGTTTCCTTGTCCGCTGTTGCTTTGCGTCGTTCCCCTGGGAGCAAAGACGTTAGTACGATAGCTCACTCTCGTTGTTGGTATAGCTTGTGTATTACGTGATATGCTGCCATGCTCTACAGCAAAATGGAGAAAAATGCAGAAAAAAACATGTGGCATTAAAATCCAGGTCTGATTTCAAAATATGCTACGTCCAAAAGAAACTAACACCTTTGTAACGCTGTACGTCAAAAGCGTACGTTAACCGTCATCCTATTATTCTAAGACTTTCATGGTAGGATGTGTGTATGTGGAAGGGGAGGGGGGGTCAAAATCTTGCCCAATTTGCGTGTACGTACTTTATCGATGGAACCTCCTAATGAAACTTTCCTGATTATTTACGCAAAGCAACACCATACAAAAATATGTAGTGAATACTTCTAGTGGATTATTACATCCAGTACGTAAAGATTAGTACATCAGAAAGCTTAGCTCCTGGGTAATGTGGCATCCACAAACAGTACGCTTTGCTGAAAGTTTTGTGGACAGGTAGTGTTTTGCATGTGACTTTTTGGATATGAATCGTTTGTCGAAAGTTTATCTATGAAACGAATGGGATAAGACAACCCATGATTTTCTTCGTGGAGTAGAACAAAAGAAGTATGCATAATATTCAGCATGATTTTTGCGAGAACTCTGCAATACCAAGTGGCACAATTTGCAATTAGAGGACAAAATAGTATCTTGACTTACTTCGGACAAAATATATATTACATTTCAAGAGTCCAGGCTTCAACGATGAGGAACAAGATACATTAAACTGTGCAGTAAGTAAGTAGTTAGGTGGACCAGGCATGGAAGGAAAATGACTAGCAGGGAGAAAACATTGACGGCATATCTGTTACATGATCTTGCGCTAGGACAAAAATAGTGGCCATTTTCCAACAGACTTGCCCGTGAACGAGAACAGGAACGAATCTTTGTTACTCTCCTGGACACATCCGACGACTTGCTATGGAAGCTACCGTCGTGAGTTTGAAGTTGTCTTGTTATGCATGATGACCGACCATGAGGAAAAGTTCAAGATTTGTAGTGAGTGAGAAAGAGAATGGGGTGATCTCCTAACTAAATCTCACGTCCAACGGCTGTCAAGAACCAGTAACGACTGGCTTCTTCTCAATGGTTCTTAACGTAGATCGACTATGCTACGGCATCATAAGTAAAAATACTGGGCAAGTACAAGTAGGAACATTCATAGTTAAATCACTTTTGAGCATCATGAATCAAACTGACGTTTCCTGTTTATCAAGTTACAAGTCCATGCTCACTGGTTGTGTTGTCTTATTGTTTTAGTTGGTCTTGTGTTCTTGTTTGTTTTTCGTTTTATTTTAGTAGCCTTCTTGGTGATACTTTATACACTATAACTTTTACCTATTGTTTTTGAGGTTACATGTCGCTTTGTTTAATGGGTAGCAACACCAGTGGGTACAAACATAGACTTGTATCGACCGATTTGTGATATTTCTCATGGTTTTATTTGCATTTAATTATTATTCTCTAGGGGAAATGTATGTTTTGCGATTTTGCGTTTGTGAATATTTTTAAGCGGAATCATGTACTTGAAAAAACATATTGAAAAAGATAAAACCGAAACGTCTACGAGAATGTATATTTCTGAATCTATACATATATATATATATAGGTTAGTCAAAAAACAGACAACTGACTAACCTATGTAATGATTAACTGACTATGCAGAAAGTTCTGCTTTTTTGATTACTATATATATATATATACATATATAATTGATGAATTTATAATGAGTAAAAATTGCAAGCTATTGTGGTAATGCTCCGCTCTTGAGAATTATATA
>PUGI020000337.1:0-10640 GCA_008930755.2 Alatina alata | reverse complement strand
TAAAACCGCCACTGACAAAAAAACACAGACATATACATGGATGAAACAAACATACATTTGGTCTCACGCCTTGACACGCACGTCCTTTCTAGACTGGAAAATATAAGTTACCACAACAGCTTTGCAAAATAATCTAATCAATTAAAGCCTCTGCTTCATCAAATTGCCAAATAATTATCATTCTTATCACCACGAAGTGCAATACTTACTTCAGAAAACTACATCAGTTTCCCTCCGCTTCATTAAATGCCAAATGTCATAATTGCTCTTAAATCAATCAAATCTTCAAATATCCAATTTGCCAAAACTTAATCTTCTCATCTCCGTCTCTGAAGATTCGTTTTCGGTCACCACATCATTATTCTATTACTACACCACAATACTCATAAAAGTTTTCAACCCAATTAGTGTTTGACCGCCTCAAATTTATTCATTCATACATCATGACAAATGTCCTAAGAATTCACGCCATCGGCTCAAATTCATTCTTTCATGAATCATTACAAATTTTCCGAGCATTAATGTCACTGCTTCAAATTCATTCTTTCATATATCATTTCAAATATCTGAGAATTGATGTAACTGCCTCGAATTATTTCTTTCACGTTATCATTACAAATATCCTGAGAATTGATTAAAGTTTCAGTCAGACAGCCCTTTTTCAGTAAGTTCTTTTCAAGTCCAAAATCACCATTTCATGCTTTTTGTCACTTTAATATCGACATTGGAGGTCGGCTTTTCTTTGCTCAAACCTTCCCCTAACTGTAAAGGTTCTTTATGCCAAACGTGGGACCAATACACTCAGCGGTTGGAGAGTCTAGAGTGAACAAACAGACAGACTCGCAGACAGGACTCTTTCAGATATATAGATATCTGAAATCGAAATTTATGATCTTATAGTTTTCGAAGGGCGTTATTAAATTTCTTTGCATATTTATTCCTGAATTTTGAAAATAATTTATAGAGGATATCCAAAAAAGGGATTCTTGAAAATTAATCAACGGGCCCTGCAGGGCCATTTGGTACGTCGCGCGCTTCTTGTTTATAATTCCCTCCACTTTATTCTGGAGTGCCCAATCATTGTCTGAACAACCTATGTCAGCATAAACCAAATAACTACATCAAACATCACGGTAAGAAACAATACAAGCATTGATATGACAATTGGGATATAAACGAAATCAAATTTCATTTTCAAGAATAAATCAATATAAATACTACGATATATCCATTCAAATAAAGCGTAATATGTTGCATCAAATAAAATGTTTGGCTGTCAAATATGCCACCTGCATATCTTTAAGCTGACGTCAACATAGTCCAATATCCGGTATACGACTGCCTTAGAAAATAGCAAAACTGGTGTTACGTGGTTGCTTAACCTGGATAACTATAATTGGTGTTAACAAGTTCCAGAATCTCTTTTTATTCATTGAACAATATATCAAGTAGCAACTTTTTGAGCTGGATGAAGAAGAAGAAAAACGAAATGAAGAGAAAGAAGTAGTTGAAGTAGAAGATGGATGACGACAAAGAAAAACAAGAAAAGAACGAGTATAATAACAAGAAGGAAAAGAAGAAGACAAAGAAGAAGAAAACAAAGAAGAAGAAAAAGAAGATTACGAATAAGAAAAGGAACAACAAAACGAAGAAGAAAAATAAAGAAAAAAGAAGAAAAAAGAAAAAAAGAAGAAAAAGAAGAAAAAAGAAGAAAGAAAGAAAGAAGAAGAAAGAGGAGGGATTTGTGTACAAAAGCACCGAAGAGAGGTACGAAGAACTCTTCAGGGAAAGTATGGCCAAACCTGTTTCGAAACACGTGAGAAAGTAGGCCTTTTTAATAAGAGTGACAATAAGCATTCCAGAAAAGTGACCATACCCAACTTAGAGCAAGTGTGATCGTACGCGTTCCAGGAAAGATCTGAGCATGAGCTACAGAGGAAATGTGTCAGTACAACGGAATGTGACTTTAGAATAAACAGTGGCTGTGAAACGAACTGTGGCTGTAGAACAAATGAAACTGTTAAGTGTGAGGAGGTACTAAGCATACTGACAAAAGTAACGTCGCACGTCTTTATGTAAACATAAATTATTCTGGTTTTCTATATGAGGAGTTACATAGAAGACAGACAGACAGACAGACAGACAGACAGAGAGACAGAAAGATGACCAGACAGCTACTAAATAGCTCGATAGATAGCTCAATAGATAGCTCGATAGATAGCTCGATCGATTGATAGATAGATAGATAGATAGATAGATAGATAGATAGATAGATAGATAGACAGACAGATAGACAGATCAAGCAGACAGATAGCGGGACACGTACTCATATCGTGTACACCTAGTACAAGCGTGTTTACTGCGTGAAAGTAGTAGTCCTTGCAGTTCAAGGAATAAAAAACCTGTTATTACAATTTCCCACAATCGTTACATCTGGTGATAGCACAAGCATATAACGTGTGTAATACAAAACTGTAAATCATCGATGCACCACCGTGACCAGTCCATACTCCGATGAGCCACGATTTCTCTCTTTACGAAGTACTCCAGTCTTAGTACACGAGTGGGCCTTCTTTCGTCTGTAGAGTGGTGAACAATAAAGGAGACATAACTCGGATACTTGTGCGTCGGTGGATAATTCACAACGTTTCACTCTTGGAGAGGGGATTCATCACTCCAGCGGTACAACGGTTAGGCCTCTGGATAATGGTTCAGCCTAAAACGACAAACAAGATTAAACTATAAAAAGACAAATCAATACTATGAATCAAAATTTGGCGCTAATGATAAGTTGTAAAAAATTCAAAGAAGGTCTTGGTGAAATATTCCTCTATGGAAAATCCAATTTAGCAACGTTTCGTGTTTCTCGCAATGTCGCCACCACTATAAATGATACTCTAACAAATGTAGTGGAGACTTAAAGTTTTCCGGAATATATTGCTATCGTATATAGTTTCCTTTAGAGGAAAATTTTCCAGAAAACCGTCAAGTATCAGATATTTTGAGTTACTCTATTATCGCATCAGTTTTCAGTTCGTAAACTGTGACATGTTTACACTTGTGTGCATCGGACACCTCATTTTTACGTCCGAAACACAAAAACCCACTTTACGGGCCATTATCAGAAAGAGCAGTAGTCGCAAGGCCAGGTTGCTATCAACAATTATATTTGGATCCGTATTCTACGGATTAGCGTGTTTAGCAGGCAAAGCTTGCTTTTGTGGAGGGGGAACAAAAGAAATTATACAGAGGCTTAGTCCTTGATAACCCCCAATATACCCCTTCGGCTAAATATAAGAACATCCCTTTCCAATATAGAAACAAATATCCCTCCAAGTACCGCTTATATCGTTCAAAAATCGGTGTTAGTCGACGTCTTTGGTCAAATATTACTAATTCATTAGGAATCTTCGAAATATTTTTCTCCTTGTTTCTCTTCCTGTGTTATATTTTGGGTTTTCACTATTTTTACATATACGACTTATTTCAGTACCATTACCATTATAAACGTCTATCGTGCTGATTTTGGACTGAATTTCTAGCTTGCAAAAAAATATAACCTCACTTCATATTCAGAAAACACCCTTGTGGGCATTTTCAGGTACCTGCGATAATTTTTACTACCGTTCGTATCCAACTCTTTGGTCACCTTTTGCGTAAAACAAGGTATACTTGTTGGGCGTTTTACCGATTAGACCAATTGAAATGGCAACTAAAGATGGTGAATCTTCGTATAAAGATTTAATCATACATCGTGCAGCAACTTAGTTTCTTTTGTTCGCTAAGGTGAACTTTAAAGTCAAAAGCAAACATTCAGAAGTGAAAGTTGTTGGTAACCCAACAAAAAAACTTAAGACATAGCATAGAATATAATAAAGCTAGCACAAGAAATGGTCGCAATACCAGCTAAATAGTACGGAAAATGAAAATTGTAGGTACACACTAAAAGAACAAACCTTAACAAGCGAGTTACATGTTTCACCCATACTTGCTGGAGCTTTCATCTTATTCTAACTTTAGTGGCAGTTGCGCTCTGCTAAGGTATACGCCGTCCCATTACCAACAAACTAGCTACTTAAAAATTGTGACGAAGCAATATAACCCCAGGCCTTTCATTAGAGGTTTTACGGTATCTTGACAGGCATTGCAGTGATCTATCCATCGAACTGCCACTCCAGCGAAATTCACCAGAGTGTTGCAATATCTACCAATACTGTATTTCTTCAAGTATAAGCCGCTCTTATTTATGCGCTGCCATCGATTAAAAGCGGCAACAAATGAATGAATGTCACCCTCGAAGCCCCCAGAAGACAATGCTGGGTAATTTGGTATGAAAACTAACAAATTGAATTTTTTTTCATAGTCAAAAATATACATAAAAGCTCATCTCGAAATAACAGCGATATTGACTACATTAACTTGTCTTCAAAAAAAATTCAGCCGCCCTGGTTAATAAGCCACCATGGTTTGTAAGCAGCCCTCGATAATAAGCTGCAACCAAAAAATGTTCAAAAATAAGTTGATGTTGTGGTTTATAATCAAAGAAATTAGTCCAACGATGCTTGATAAAGATATAAAACATATCAAGTAGGAAGGGGACTATAACAACAGTCCCTTTTTGGTGCCATGTTCGAGGTGTGACATCATTACAATGTTATACCTCGATCATATTTCCTCTACAACACAAAAGAGAGGATTTGGAATTGCGTGGAAAAAGATGAAAAAGTGAAACTACTCTGATGAAGATTTGAACTCGGGTTAATGGCTTTCCGTGCTATTGCTCTTCCAACTAAGCTATCAGAGCTTCTAATTCAAGGCCGAATCTTGTCTTATCTTGTCTTGCGCAGTCAAAAATAAGCACACTAGCAAAGTTAGTGCAATTTAAGGGTAAAAGGTCCTCTTAATATTGAGTTTTACTGACCAATAGAGTTAATTTCACTGAATCAATAAGGAACACTTGACACGCCTTTCTCTTCATGGCAGTTTCGCACTTTTATGATAACCTGATTAACTTTTAACATATACATCGAACCTTCTTGAAACTTTTATGACATATGCGCAAAACTAATTTTATTGCTTGTTACAAAATTTGATAAAAGTGCGATTGCATTTATCGTAAAAAAAATGACGGTATGACCAAATTCAGCTACTTTCTTGGCGTTGATAGGGTTAGAGGTAGGTGGTGTCAGGTAGTTACTTATTCAGCTACGTACCTGTATAAATTAATAAAACCTTTACTGTTTCCCAGACTAAGAAATCCGCTATGAGATGAGAAGTCGAGGCATTCAGTGTAACCGAGCTTCGTCCGTGAGGATGGCCAATTCTGAAAGACCGTCATAGTAGGAGTATGGAGCTAAAAAGGAAAAAAACTCATGCTTTTTACTACATTATGCAACAAGTCGATATTTATTTCAACATTTATATCACTAAAGGTTTTAACATCACTTACGTGTTGTTCCAGTATGTCCGTAGTATCATGTATTGGTAATAAACAACGTACCTTGCACACAAGTCAATTATTATTTATTCAGGATAACAAAGAACGGACTGGTTACTTTATGCATCCACAGACGTTAATTTATATTTAACGTACAGTCAGTTTTGTTGCGATTTTCGAAATTAGTTTAGCGGTATAGCCCTATGTAAAACGTGGCAGCGTAACCGTCAATTCCTCGTCAATTACAAAGTCTGGGCTACAAGCTCTGGAAATTTTGGGATCAATCGGGGCGATGTGAAGCTTAAATTGGAGACGGATTCTTAAGCCCTTCACAGTGATAACGTCGTCGTTAAGATATTTTGAGCATTTTATGCAGCATCATCCATCATTATGTTAATGTTGGTAAGCTAATGGAAGACAGAAAGCTATAAAAACGGATAACAAAAAAACAACATAACGTATCCTACCAGTTTGATCTTGCTCTTTAGAACGTTTGATGCTAGGGCTAGTATTTCACTGCGAAGACAATACAGAAGAATGTTCCATGAAAGTGGCAAACTATATACCGTAATGCACGGTTAGTAACGAAATCTTACAGAACTACATGGGGAACACTTTTGGATATAATGTTAGAGCGTGGGCTTCAGCCAGGAGGAAAGAGGGGTATTCCCCAACCCTGGATTTTACCCTTCATCAAGCACGTACAACAACTATATATACAAAACTGCGATTCCGCTTCGCTTTTGAAAGATTCATTCTAGTATTTCCATTGATATATAAATATCACCATGCCAATGAAAGGAAATTGTTAACTTTACAAATTAAAATTTGTTCTATTATAAGATCCAAAGCTTCACAGTGTCATGGCGATGGATGGCTGGACTTTGAAGATTATTAGGTAACCATATCCAAGCTTCAATGCATGTCATTAAAATTCTAACGACTTTTTTTACTAAAAACATGTCTGAAAGTAAACAAAAACCACATGCGGACGGCAAACACATACTTTCAGCAAGCCTTAAAGAAAACGTTTACAAAAGCACCCTTAATAGGGTGAGCTACTAATCGAGAAGCGTGTACTGCACTGGGTATTATCAACAATGG
The DNA here is from genome assembly GCA_008930755.2 of Alatina alata. Classification (NCBI taxonomy): domain Eukaryota; kingdom Metazoa; phylum Cnidaria; class Cubozoa; order Carybdeida; family Alatinidae; genus Alatina; species Alatina alata. Next base: position 4,099 of record PUGI020000337.1, on the reverse strand, counting down.
AATAGTTCGTAGTAAGCCTAATTGCTGTTATTGGTACGACGGACTTCGAATAAGAAATGGTTGATCTACAACAAAATTCCACAGTGACGACGTTATTTAAACGTCAAGCATTAATTAATATTGAAAAAGTAATATTAGAAATATGAAAAATTTCATTTTTCATATTTTGTACAACACGAACGTGTACGATAGCACGTTAGCATTATTCGCCGAGCACGGAATAATGTTGTGTTCTCAAGTACCTCTAGTAGACTATATGTAGGACAGTCTTTCTTTGCCTAAAAATGAAATAATTTCGACGTTTTATTGTAAAGGTTGTCTACCTCGTATCTTGTTTACCCATTTGCAAAAATATTCTTAAAATCCTTTGGCAATTTTCTTCATGCTTAATGGGCATGCTTGCACCTGATGCCTACACTGCCTACGAGAGTAATAATTTCCTAAACCAAATATTTCAGTAAACTCCGCAAAGTTTATTTTTGCTGAAAAGTTATTGTACATTTCTCCTGCATTCATTTAAAATTCTTACTAAGCTTTGAATAAGGTCAACATGGACACCCAGCAATTAGTTGGTGACTGGTTAAAACAATGAAGACTACTTTGCAATATTTGCCAATACAGCCAGGAAGGTGCTTGTACCGACCACTGTCCAATGCTTATGTGCAGATTGACTTGTCTTGCTATCCTCATACATTCAAGTTTACATACGTGTCAATAAATTTTCCAAAAATATTCTAATGCTCTTACATTTCTCTGAACATCTTTCACAAAACAGTGGGGCGTTTGGCACAGACTTCATTCTTTTGGAACTTTCCTGGGAAAATTGGACGATGGCTGTAACAGCTCCAACTTCCGGTAAGACATTCTAGTCACTGACCTTTAGGTTTGATCTATGCGAGGAACAATGCAAAAAAGAAGCCCTTGCGCAAAGTCGCCTGATGCGAGCTTGCACTCAATTATCCTTTCAAGCCATTGATACAAATTCCACAATGAATACGACCTCAAGGATTATGCAAATTTAAGCCAAAATCCCTTGCCTATTCCATAATCTTGCCTGCAGTAGTTTCGCACACATACCATTCGGTGGTGCAATACCAAGGAACTCCACTTGCAATCGTCCCTTATCGTCACTTTCATTAAAATAACGAACAGCAAGGGGCATCTGTTCCGTGCAAAAGATATCACGGGTTTATTTGTTATGATTAAACAACCTACAGCGTTGCTTGCTTCGCGTTTGGTACACTGGCTTATATTAAACCATAAGCATTGTATCATTTAAAAATGCTTCAAGAATTGCTAACATTTTACTTTCTACGGGGCCATATGCACGTAATATGTTGACGTATAGCATTCATTTATTTTACAGAGGAATACAGCCCATCTAGAATGTTCATAATGCATCACAAGTAAACACAAAACTATCAGCCAATAAAAACCATTAAAGTACCAAAAAGTCGGAGCAAAGAGTCGGAGCAACGGCAATTTCGATTATATCTACCAAAATAACTGCTTATTCTGAAACTCGATAAAACATATTCACCCTAATATTTATAAGACACCTTTTAACAAACGGGGTATTAAAATATAGCATCTCCCATCAATTGATAATACATGTAACTGATCTGGTGCTTCTTTGGCGGACTCGCACGAAACGTGAAAGGCTAAAAAGTGAAGCAACGATTTCTTTCTCTCTAAAACGGGTTTTAACATGATTGAGGCGGAAAGCTTTATCATATTTAAACTAATTTCTTTGGAAGCCATAACGTTATGATTACACCGAAAGGTAATCAAAATTTCTGTGGTTATACAGCAAAACAGAACAACTTACCTTGTCGAATTAAAAGCCAGACTCTGAACTGCTGTTGTTAAATTCATCACTGTTTTGATAGGGGTGGGTCGGCTATTTCGGAGGCAGTCGTTATCATATATATTCACTACACCACTGTTCGAACTGAAAAAACATGACGTATGAAAAATCAAAACATTACTATGCAATTTATAAGTCATTTGTTACTATTAATGTACAATAAGTTGACAAGTGTTGTAGGCTAAGTGTTGTATTTCAGTTTGTACTGCATTTCAGACTGATAATTAGCCCAGTTAATCTGAATCTTCTCTGTACACTACTTCGTGGGGCTCCAGTAATACGAAATATTCACTACTTGTAGGTCTTTACCGGCAGCACTTAATTGCCTTGGGATACTTCTTTTCCTTGCTTACGAATACTATTCTCACAGTCGTCATCGTCATTGTCGTTAACAGCATAAACAGTGTCACAACCAACATCATAATCATTATCATCATGACGATCATCATCATTATCATCATAATTATCATCATCGTCGTCATTATTGTCGTAATTATTATCATAATCATCACGATCTTTATGATATTCGACACAATAATCGTTACATCATCATTATCACTGCAACAGCATCATTACATAATCATCAAAGTAATCATTAAACACCTTCTAAGGTACAAATATTTCAATTGACGTATGATAAAATTACATACAATAAACAGCTAACTCAAAGAAAGGATATATATATATACATGTAGAAACCAATCGACAACCAGACGTGGAAACACATAACCAAGACGTAGTAACTATAGCATTATGTTTTCTTACCCGCATGCTATAAATTGCCCGTTTGGTGATACTGAAATTGCTGTTGACTTAACACATCCATCATCATGAAACTTGTGAATGCATCGTCTGGATTTTATGTCCCATAAATAAACCTCGCCACTCCCTGGAAAATATGTACCGACGTATATATAGTCAACTCTTTCAAATTAGACTTTTAGAAAGGGGTCAGAAAAACTTTCCAATTACAGATAGCTCATATTACATAAAATAACGAAAATTCTATTTTTTGGGCTTTTCATTGGCATTTCATTCAAAATTTACGTTTCACCGTTTACCAAGAGTACTAGAGTGTCTAGAAGTTTAATAACTAAAAAATAAAAATATTACAAATAATATAATTGTTAGAGAGAGAGGATTTGAAAAATCAACCAACAACCTTACAAATAACAAAATAACGCGAAAAACTTTCAGATTCTATCTTTGTTTAGCCTTGTTTCTTTTACAAACTGTCAAAAATTCTGATATTTTCGTTGGCCTCTTCCTAGAACACATGCCCCTCCATACATATGTTTGCAGTTTAGACAGTTCCTAGTCTTGTCTCCACTTTCACAATTTGAGGGATGATTTTCAAAACACTTTCAGCTTAAGGTAATTTTGGGCGTTGTAACGGCTTGGCAAAGCATTCAATAATTTATCCATTATCGTCACCATGAGTATTATTTTCTCCGATTAACTCGAAGATGATACTATATATTTCTTTGAGACTTTATGTGAATTGACGGTGGAAATTGATGACTTGCCAGTTGTAAAAAATATGCAACAAAAATGCTACACGTTTTGCGATTTGAGAGACCAAGCAAATGTGTTGCGATGCAGATTCCCTGTAAGTCTGAGTTTACGAAGAAAAATAGTAATTTGCAATGTCTTGAGTACAACATACGGTAATATAAGTAAGGGTCAGGGGTTTTTAAGCCTTAATTTTTATGTTTGTTTTAAAGAAGTTGCTCTTAACACGGCTTAAATAACACTGGCACGTTGAGAGCCACAAAAAAAGGAAAGCAATGAAAAGACTGGTTAATTAAGTAAAAGATTAAGCTAAAAGAAACCTGTTACTTAGAGCCGTGAACCGATTACGGTTATAGTCAATACAAAAATTGATAGTGGCAGTACAAAAATTGAATGATTGAAACTTTTCCGCTCTGGGGACCGAAACAATTGCAAGGAAGTTATAAAATTCGAATTACAAAAGTTTAAATCAGGGTCTATTATGTGAGTTTATTAGAGATTTTTGATGAAACAAACAGAAAGGTGTTGAAGTACACAAAGTTCGAATTATGAAGATTCGAATAAGAAATAGATGACTGTATCACCATAAACCCAACACGCGTATTACGCAAAAACAGCAGATAACTGCATGAGCTAATTTAAGACAACTGAAATCCTTACCTAACATGATATTACACTAAAAAAAATACAATTAAAAATTTAATTCATTTCCTCTTCCCT
>PUGI020000336.1:0-10653 GCA_008930755.2 Alatina alata | reverse complement strand
TCTCTTAAATTACGAGTCTTATCCTGGGTATTCATATTTATAATACGTATAAAATCTTGTTTAGTTGTACATATTGATTGATAAACTTAAAAATCATTGAACAGGGAGTGTCACAGGGTCCAGACGGTAAAATTCAGAGAAGAGTATGCAGAAAAGATAGAAATTAGAGTAAAGTTTAAACCTCTGTGCAAGAAAGAGTAATTCGTGATTGAGAGAAGATTTGGAAAATATTAAAGAAGAATTATAAATATATTTTGTTGCTCTGTTGGAAGGTTTGGATGCGATATTTTTCCTCTTATAAACAGTCATTTTGGGAGGCCCCAATTTGTTTGAGTAGATTTTGACGCGATGTCGTGCGATAGAATTTTCAGAATAAGTGGTGTGTCACAAATGTTTCGCTGCAAAAATCGGGCTGTGGATTTGGGACTCGGAAGGCTCAAATAGTAGAGCACTGGCACGGAAAGCGAGGATTTCCGTGTTTGGATCGAAGCGGAGCTCTTTTTCTATCTGTTTTTTTTTTGTTAAAAAGACAATTGTTTTGATACGTTTGATGATAACCGCTAAATATAACAATTCTGTTTGTTAAAGATGTTTTATTTAATTTATTACTGTCAATATTTGGTTTGTCCATACAAGTGATAGAAATCCGTTTCTTTAGTGACACTCCCCTTGCTTTATAATTGGAAACTTGACGAACTCCCTTAACGTCCATGGAAAATTTTATTATCTTTCCTATCTTATGATATAACGACTGCCGCGATAATGTTGTATTTTTTTTAGTAGCGAAATGTTATGGTTACCTAAACAATGTAAATTACTACCTCACTTGCACGCATTATTATCGAGGTAGTGGGTGTGTTTATTTTTGTCGAGGTGGATTTGCTAGAATGGTTGAGAAAATTAATCTAATGATCCTATATATTTAAAACAGTCGCCGTTTAATGAAAGAAACGAATATTGATATTAAACTTACTTAATCACTATTCGACGTTTGTTAAGAGCAATTATAAAGAATTAAATACAAATGAATGAAAAAGAAACTTCTTAGTGAAGCATATGTCTGTATGCGTAGATTTCCATGTCTGTCTTGTTTTTGACATGCGTTCTTCAGGGGGTTTGTATTCGGTAGCATGGTAGTGATAGACAATCTCAAATCACGGTGGAAATTGAATTGGTTTTGGCCCCTGATTCCAAAACTGAGACGCCACGGAAAGATACTTTTGACAATATATTGTTGCAAAGAGTAAAATGCAGACGTTCAATGCAAGCAACATATAGTGGTGGGGAAAATTTGTATAAGTTCACAAGCCAGAACGTGGTATGTCTTTCATTTTCATGGTAAAACGTTCAGCGTTATTGCTCTGAATATATGAAAGTTTCTTCACTTTAGCAGAAAACGGGACCAATAAAAGTATCAGTTTCTCGATATCTTGATTTTCTAAGAACTTAGCAATAATCTCAGGTTAAATATTATTCATACGCTCTGTGAATTCTATATCTAGATATTCTGGTAAATTCTCATCGAGGATTCCAGAGAGAGATAGGAGGCTCTTTGTATTTTCACTTTCTAATATTTACCGCCCGAGCTTGAGATGCATATAAAAGCGATTACTTGATTTTGTTTATTAAAAATTGTTCAAATATTTGCTCTCACATTCTCTCAAAATATGCATAGCTTGACTGCTCAATTCAGAAAGCGGTACAAGCACAAGGCTGCGAGACAACTATTATACTCCTAATTAGGGCAGAATTCCTTTGTGTCCTGGGCATGACGTTAAACTGCGCCCTCCGGTTCCCTTTAGCAAGAATAATACCAGCTCCCCGTGCCAGGGTTAAGGTGAAGCTGTTGGCAGCAAGATAGTGGATTATTTGACTGAGGCGTGACCCAATACAACTGGTACAAGCAGTACAAATTCTTGGAATCGCAAAAACAAAGTGGAACAGCCAAGGTAGCATCCGAACCGCAAAGAGTAAAATAATTCTTTTCTCTGGAATGGAAGGAAGAAGGATTCTACAGTCGTGGTGTTGTTGCAGAGCTGGGAAAACAAGCTAACAATTCACTCATCTGCTGCAGCGCAATTAGCGACTGAATCATCAAAGTCAGAATATCAGCAAAACCTTATAATGTTAGCACCATTTGATGCTATGCGCAGAAAAAAATGAAGATATTAAGAAGTTCTTAAACAATCTCCAAGGCACTCTAGACTCCATCCCTAAGGGAGATATCAAAATTGTTATGCGAGACATGTGGGTGTCACCAAATTTTCAAACTTAATGTGTGGGCGCTAAGGATTAGGTGATCAAAATATTGATTTCTGCCGCTTAAACAACCTTGCAAATCACAAACACCATGTTTAAATATCACTCTAGACATCTGTATACTTGCACAAAAAGTCACGCAGACAAATTGATTTTATTATGATCAATCAGAAAGGGCGAAGCTGTGTCAAAAATGCCGGAACAAGACTAGGAGCAGACTGCAAGAGTGACCACCAACTTCTAACTGTGGACATTTACGTCAGACTCAAAAAAATAGATTGACCAGCGCCACCTTTAAGGCTGGACTACAAAGCGATTGGTGACGACTTTCAAGTGATGACAAGAAACAGATTTTCAGCTCTTCTGACCTGTGATGTAGAAATGACAGTGAACAAAATGTGGAACGAATGAAAATTCATACTATTCAAAACAACATAGAAAGCAATCACCAAGAAGAAAAATAAAAGTGTTCAGTGAATTGCGGATGAGACTATGAAAGAAATAGAGGAAACACAAGGAATCAAAGCGAAAGTACTAAAAACATGCGTTGACGAAGCGAAATATCACAATCAGAATGTCAAAGTTCAAAGATTGTTGAAAAAGATAGAGAAGCGCATATCAACAAAGTATGCAAAGACATTGAAGAAAGTGCTACTACCAACTCTACCAACAAAATTATATAAAGGTGTGAAGAAGCTTACCAAAAGGTTTAAGCCGATGGCTGACTCAATTAAATCTGAAAATGGAATGGTTCTTTGTGACGGTGACCAAGTCAAGCATAAATGGAAGGAATACTGTTTAAAACTTTATTCAAACATCAATTCGAACTTCTTAAAGAATTCAGATGGTCTTAAGACATCCATGGTCTTAAAATTGGAAAGAACCCTGGTGCCGATGAAATTAAAGCAGAAATGATTAAGGTTGATGGTGAGGAGCTAGAGCATTTCTACCATCAACCGTGCACAAAAATCTGAAAGAAAATAGAATGGCCCGTAAACTGGATGAACTTTAAGTTTCTGCCGATTCCAAAGATAGGAGATACGCAACAGTGTACCAACAACAGAACAATCGCCTTTTTCAGCCATAGGAGCAAAATCTTGTCGAAAATCATTGCCGGTCGAATGAAAAACAAGCTAAACGAAGAAGATCAACGCGGAAGAAGAGCAACGCGCAGAAGAGCAACGCGGTTCCAGAACAAGGCACAAGGAACCAAATTTTCAACCTGAAAATGGTCATTTAGAGAATAGAGAGCGTGGCAAAAACCTATACTTGTGTCTCATTGACTACTAAAATGCACTTGACACGGTTGCTCATGAAAACGTACGGGATGATATGCATGACATTGGGTTTCCTGCTGATATCATCACACTGCTAAAGTCAATGTACAATCAACAAAAAGCTGTGGGTTAAAACGGCCTATGGGTCAACGGAATGGTTTGAGATTGGACAAGGTGTCCGATAGGGCTGCATTCTGCCACCTCACATATTCAACAGATACTGGAAGTCAATTATGAAGAGGGCACTACATGAATACGAATGAAATGTTGAAATTGCACGCCTTAAAATGACGAACCTTAGATAAGATGATAATGTAGTCCTAATAGCTGCAAGCATGGATGAACTACAAGAAATTGTGAATCGAGTAAATAAAGAAATCGAAGCCAGCGGATTTTTCCTCAATGCGAAGAAAACGAAAGTTATGAAAATACACAGATAACAGATCAAATTGATGAAACTTACAACACCATCTGCCATTCATATAGCTTGAGGCTGTTTTCAAAAATAATTATGATGATAGCAAAGAAATCAGAAGAAGAATTGGAATCGCAACGTATGTAACAGTGACTCTCACAAACATATGGAGAAATAGGAAAGTAAAACTCAAGACAAAGAAGAGGCTTCTAAACCCTCTTGTATTCTTAATAGCAACCTACGGATCAGATTGCTGGGTCCTAAAGTCATCAGACAAACAATGTCTTGAACGTTTCGACTTATGTTGCTACCGCCGAGTTCTTCGAATCAGTTGGACAGAGAAGAAAACTAATGAATTTGTACTGCAACAGGTTGACTGTGATATCGAGTGCTAAACGTGATCTACGTGCGTCAGCTGTCCTTTATAGGTTATATTCTAAGACATGACAGCCGACAAAACTCTTCTTCTTGGTAGAGGTATAGATCAGAAAAAGAGGTATAGGGAGATCAAAAGACAAGACTGAGTAATCACATTAGAAGCATTTAAGAATTGACAATGGTTTGAGCGGAAAGAATGGCACAACAACGAGACACATGGAAAAGGCTGATGAAGGCGGCCACGGCTGCTCAGAATTGAGAGATACGTTAATGGTGATGATGATGGTGATGATGATAATGATGATGACATGCAATAGTACCTCTAAAGAAATTATTGTGTATCCATCGAGCTAAATCGCGTACATCAATCTTCTAAGTTCAGGTAATAGCTGTCGAGGACAATCACCTACCATGTCGTTCAACTATGCCGGGCAATAGTGGAACAACTTTGGTTCTATTGACAACTTCTTCGTCGCAAATTCATAAACCATCTGACGGGCGACAGTTTAATTTACCGCTCTGCTATCGTGTGAGGATATTTCTTTTGCTTTAGCCGTGAACTAAGTAAAGTTGTTTCATTAGCTGAAATATTTCCTTTGTGGACAGTAAGTGGTAGTCATTGTTCTGGGTCTGTTGGTTATGTATGACTCTCCCTTGCACTACAGGTTTTTAATCTAGGCTAAGATCTTGTAAAGAGATGACGGCTGTTACTTGCAGCCTCCGTAGTTCTTGCGGTCATTCTGTTTGATCTACCTTATACAGAAGATGCAATATACCTTAGCATCTATTTCCTGTGGTAAAGGGGACAGAATGAGAGAGGTATCTCTAATCATAACCAAGGTATACTAGTAAATCATGGGAGATGAAAAATGACCTATTTGCTTATGTAAACAACAGTGTTGTTAATACTTTCAAGAATTATGATAAACGTGTTATCGCTACAGAACTGGAGAGAGTACCTTGTGGACCTTTCGTGACATGCACTCAACTGTTCTCAAAAGTATAATGAAGACTAGAAAAATATGATCTTATTCTGAGATAAAAACAACTGAACCATTAGTACTTTCTTCGAAAGCACATAATTTACTACAAAACAAACTAATTACGTATAGCATTTCAAAATGTCTAAAGTATTTTAAAATATTAGAAAGGAATAATGTAAAATTATTTTTGGTAGAATAGATAAGCAACTGTACATTAGAGGAAAGACTGAAGAAATGTTTTATAGTGTATAATATTTCTCGTACGTTAAGCGGATAGTCAGGGACGTTTGTGTTGTAGAGGATCTTTCAGTATCATTTTAATATGACAATTTTCCTTTTCTAGGTCAGACTTAATAAATTCAATTTATTCAATTTATTCCATTTATTTAGTGGCATATCGTTTGAGGAAAAAAAATCACATGAGATTGGAATCCACAGGAGGCACTTACATTGGTAAGCTGCCAGTTGATGATAGAAAAGTAAAATAGCATAATAAAGTATTAGGGGACGTGTTTTAGCTTTCCAAGTACCCCTAAAAACTTTTTTAATGTCAGCCATGACACTTTTCTTTCAAATGTAAAAGCACCCTAAAACCGGTTGCCCTTCCTGACTTCACCTATGGAGTTCCGATGATTCGAATACCGGTCCTGCGATATAACAGCCATGAGTTCTTCTTTGTGACCATTTTTATTGTTTAGACATTGTTACATATATCACTGCAAATAGAATTAAGCGAAGGGTAATTTTGGCTGAAGCATTGTATCACATTTCCGAGCGATTGGTTGTAAGATGTAAAGAAATCAACGTTGATTTATTGTATCCAGTTGAGAACCAAAAAGATCCAATCAGGAGATTGCAGACCAATGACAGATATTACCGCTACTCCAATAACTGAGAATTCGTAGACAGTAGAAACCAACTTCTTATAAGATAATTACAAAATATCAGTCTGGAACTCCCTGTTATGAAAACATAAACAAATATACATACAATTTCCACATTCAAATACTTCATCTTGTTACGGCACCCTTTGGCTATTGCACCTCCAAAATATGAACCAGTTCTTTTACAGGGAGTTTCCAGTTGTTTATTTCTCAGAAAGTATCTTTTATTAACCTTGAATTTCTTAATAAGAAACTGTGGTAACTATTGGATTAGACAACAATGAACTTCCCTTATACGTAAGATTCTCTTTTTTATAAAAAGAAGCCTTCAAGATTGAGTTTGACTAATTATTGATTTTTAAGACTTTTTCGAAGACATACTTTTTGTGCTATATTCATCTTTACAATTGCTGGAGTAGAAGAGTAGGAAATCATTCGGTATATCTAAATTTTTTTATTTTTGCACAAAACAAACTTATAGGTCTCTTAATTTTTTATTTTTGCATAGTTTTATCCATCTCGTTTAATATTTTGCGGTCCTACCCTGATAAAAATGTAATTTTATAGCAGCTTGTTAACTGTATGGTAATATCCGAATGCCAAATCAATAACGTACCAAACTAAACATTCTCTCTAGGTGAGGTAACTTATATCACTATCAACTTGTTAAGATTACATTTAGAATAGTTTAACTCTGCGTACCTGCTTGGTAAAGGGGTTCTTTCCGTTTTGCTTGTCTTAGAGTAACAAATTTTATCTTCTTTCACCAAAGAAGTATCTTTTCAACTTTCTACTTTAATTGGGTTTACTGTCCCAGGCTTAACGTTCTGGTGGCACCATAGTGAGGTACCCCTAGCAAAACATACTCCTCCTTTTCTAAGCATCATTCTACATCTAAAGCCTGCTCTGGTAAATCCTTACTGTCGGATACTGTTTTCTTTAATTTGGTCTATTGTAGAGGAAACGCCTCATTTTATTCCACACTATATCCTATACCCATCTTAAATCCACTACGGCCTTTCCATATGAACTTCGTTTTATATTGGTTGGATAAGCTATAATCTTGCAACCGCTCATCTTTGCCGTTGCTTCCGTTTTAACAATATGTTTTATATTCCATTGTGTATTATTAATATTTCACTTTTTGTCCTGTACTTTATTTCGTTCCCCCAACGGACTAATTGCTACAACATTGCTGTTCCTTGTATACCTTGTTTTGAATATCAGTGGTCTCATATATATTCTGATGATGATGCCGGTCGTATCAAAAGATTTAAAATAAAAAAGTTTCTGAATTTACCAGTATTTTCCTGGGTATTTCTATTTACAATTAGAATAAGAAGGTTTCCCATTCACTTTAATCAATATTGTCCGTCAGTACAAACTGACTGTCACTTTTATTTCTATTTGTTTGTCGAATCGACGCTATCTGCTTCAGTATATTTTATCATTTTGTGATATATTTGCTACGTAATATTAGTTCTTTTTGTGTATCCCCTTACTCCCTTTACCGTACATGTATATGATATTGAAGTCTCCCCTGCCCTTGTTTTTGCTTTAGTGCCTCATTCCCAGCTCTATTCTACGTTTTTAAGCCTCCGTGGTCCAGTGGATATCGCACTTGTTTCTCATACAAGAGGGTCGGCGTTCGACTCCCCTAAAGGGCCATTGGTGATGTCAGGAAGGGCATCTGATCTTAATGTGCTCGTGCTCCAATAAAAAGTCCTATGCAAGTGGGTACATCTAACCCCTCCAACAAGGGAACATATGACGTTAAAAGGATAAAAACAATTTAAAAAAATAGTCCCTCAACTAATTGAAGAATATTTAGTAGTATCTTTGATTTTGTAATGAACGTGAAATTTACTCCCTTGCAGATAGCAACTTATGGGTAACACTCAGGGATTGTTTACTTTTTTTGTATAGAGAATACATATGTATCAGTCAAAATTGTTAAAGCATCTACATTTGAACAGTGAGACTTTCATTTTGCAGCATTTGTGTATTTCAGTTTAATCTGAACCACAGTTCTGGGTCTTAGAAACATTTTAAAAACTGACTTCAAACTAGTTATTTTTATAATATGTGTTACACGTAACTCAAGAAGGAACATTCCCATGACTTCTAAACTCAAAACAGTAACTTGGTTTGTACGGTAACAACGTTGAGCATTCTGTCTTCCACAGTTACTGACTTCTAGCCTTGCGTCCGACCCATCACAGTAAACAATGAGATCGTAAGCTTAAGCATGGCAGAACTTTACTACCAATTTTTAGTTTTGGCTTAAAATTGTTAAAATTGGCATCGACAGAAGAAGAATTGAGATCAACAATGCAAAATTGATGTTGGTAATAGTACTATTCTAACCTAGCACTATGATCTCTAGTATCGGCACACGAGTCTTATTTGTCCTATCAATATTCCTTCATTATTGTTGTTATTATTATTACTTGATATATTTCAAATATTCAATAAAAGAGATGAGATGAGAAAAATATAAATTAAATTAAGTAATAGCAATACATGGCCATCCATAAAAGTTTTAACGTTAAATTCACCCACGATATTGTTAGAGCTAGAATACACCTGGCAAGGACAAGTAAAATCGAAATATCTATTTGCATACCACTTGGGAGACTTTTTATAGCTTTTCTCCAAAATCCTATGAATGATAACTTCTCATCTGGCACCTGCTCTATCAAGATACAGTCTACGGTAGTTAAAAACTTTAGGTGTTATTTATCGATCGTAATAATACAGTTTTGAGTAAATATCAGCCTAAGATGGTTTAATTCCTACAAGTCAGGTCACAGATATTCCATCCTTATCTCAAATGTTCAGAAAGTGACGGTTCCATCGCCCTTTTTAAGTTGCTAAGGATGAAATATTTGAATTGCCATGCATCAAGTCACCGCTACATTTTTGCTACAAAACTAAGACATTTTCAAGCTGCAAAAGGTAAGCGAATAATTAGCTATAAGTAGTTCGTATGAATACCCAAGAGCACGTAAATACAACATATGTGCTGATGTATGGCTTTCAGTCCAACACTTATTGACTCTTAACGAGTATGTCTAGGTCGTTCAGTAACAAAAGTTCATTTGGATACTATGGCAGATGGTATTTCGTAGTTAATAACAAATGTGTCATTTCTCTTTATTTTATGCTTCGACTTTCTCGCTGCCGAGGTAGGAAATGAGCATCAAAATATTTCGTTAATGTATAATTTTGGGCAACTTCAAAGCAGCCATTGTTTATTTCCTCGCATGTTTTCGCAGGTGTTAATGTTAATTATTTTGCTGTAGTTTGAATTCCTTACAGAAAGGTTGAATTTTTTAAACAACGCTTACGCTTACTGGATCATTTTCTGAAAGTTCTAATCATCAAAAAATTGTTAGTGTCCGATAATTGTATTTAAAGTCGATTTACGAAAGGATTTCTCGTTTTCCACCTTGTGGTTTTTTATTAAATATATAACTATCAACAAAGGTTAAGTTCAGTTTTAAAATGTTGCAGGTCATTTCAGGCAACTATAAGACTATGGCTGACCCGTGTACTTGACACTTTCACATACGTGATAAAATATGCATAAAAGAAGCAGAACACACAACGGGAGATACATTTGCTTACTACCGTGCCATGGAGAATTCTCCTCGCTACAACACCGAATTCAGAATATCTTGCTGGGAAATGCCTCCCTGAAGGAAAATAGTCAAAGTGCTAAAACGACGACAGATGGGCTTGGATTATTGGCAAGTTAAAAATGTTTGATTCTAAAAATTCAATGTGTTATCGTTTATATGGCTCCGAAGAGATTTATTTCCATTCTATTATTTTTGCTGACGCACTTTCGCTCCACTGACTCTTTGCTTTCAGGCAATATACCAAACCCTATTATCCATCAAAGAACAACTATATTTTATGCAAAAAAACGTGAGTAATTTGTATACTCTGAGCATATACCTTCCGAATGAGTATTGAACCTGCGGACAACATAAAATGGAAGATAAATCGAGCCCATATTTTTGGTAAATCTCAGTTAATACAGGAAATAATTCTCAGCGCAATTGTTACACATGGAATATACGTCTGTATTTGGCGATTTTCTTAAGGATTACATAAAAGCCTGCAGATAATATTACATGGAAAATAAATTGGCTGAGTCCTTCATATTGTACATCTTAGCTAATACATTAAATACTGCTCAGTTTACTAAATAAACCACAGAATATCCATTGACATTGGGTTGTTTAGTACCCTTTATATATATAGATATATCTACATGGAACACTTGACGAAGGTTTTACACAACCGAAACCTTTGTAGCCAGAAGGCATTTTTAGTCACTTTTATATGTTTGTAATGTCTTATTATAGCAGTTTTATAGTAGTAGTGATTTTATATATATATATAGATATATATGTATATATATAGATAGATATATATGTATATATATA
>PUGI020000335.1:0-10656 GCA_008930755.2 Alatina alata | reverse complement strand
AAGAAACTTTGACTACTGAAATTACCAATTTCTTAAGAAACTTTTAAGTACTGGTCCATACCTGAGTTTCTTACAAAAAAAATGCGTGTAACGTAAAACCTCTTCTTTTCAAGAGCACAAAGGAAAAGTGAAAGAAAATGATCAGTTGGCTTCCGTTGTGCAATTTGTTAAGCAATTAAATAATGTTTACGTTTTCTGTGGAGAACTTCAGTTGTTTAGTAATTAGTCTGGCTCATGTTAGTTTTAATTTCATTTGGATTGATCTTAGTTCCTAACATTTGCGATTCTGGCACAGGTTTTTAAAGAAAACCCTAAAACTTTCACAGGCCTGTATGGCTTATGTTGTAAAATCTCTAAAAAATCTACCTAACTTTAATAATTGCTTTACTTTCTAACTAACAAAAGCAGATAAGTTTGTAGTTGCTTCATATTTTATGAACAGTTAGGCTCAAGTATTTTTGAATGTGAGACGTTTTATTATCTGAAAAATAAAAATTTGTCAAGAACTTCGTTGTCATTGTTGATTCGATTTCCAGTAGGCAACAGTTGCCAATCAACGCCTTTAGTACTGCAAGAACTGTTCAGTGCTGACAATATTTTAGTGAGCAGCTGTTTCGTGACCACGAAATCTATACGAGAAACTAAAGCAATAATATCCTCAACAAAATAGAGTCCATGGTAGAGAAAGAACGCTGCGATGATACGATAAACCGTAACTAGAACTCCCGTTCATTGCAACATTGTTATATTAACACGACAAATTGATCGACTCTTCCCCGTTTCCACAACAACACAGTGCTTCCACAATGATATACCTGCTACAGCATTCACGTGCACCAGAGGTTGATACATCAATCTATGAAAGCGACTCATCGCTTTCAAAACGTTTTACAATTTGCTTTAACGTTTTAAAGCAGACAAAAAGACTGATGAAGCGGCAGCCACAACAAAATGCCATTCCGAGTGTCTCTCCCAAATTCAAATTGCGACAATTTTCTTTTCAATTCTATTGGACAGTCAATAGATGTTTATTGCACGTATCATATGTCGTTGCACTTACTTAGCATTGATAAATACCTACAAAACAAGCATTGAAACTTGGCAGTGTGACACAAAATGTAGAAGGAGCCATTGATTTTCTTGATCGTATGGTACTGGCGAACTTTATGTTTTGTTTGCTCTCCTTGTCTCTCACTCGTCTGTTGGCCCTGAATTATTAATCAATCTCAGGAACCTAACTAAGACATGCTTTTATAAATATTGATAGCATCAGATTCTGTAAACTGGATCAATTTTTCTGACTTGTTGAGTAACTTGAACGGCTGTTATCTGTGTCGTGGCAAAGATAACATTTCTGCACAATTTAACAGGTGAGTCTTTGATATATGAAATTCGATATAATGCATTTATGGACTCTGAGTTTATGCTATTTAAAACTATTTTTCTTAAGGTTTAAACTTCTTTTAACGTGGACGGAAGTACAAATAATGATAATGTGATGTTTCTGTTGTCATTTGTCACTCCTATTGGACTTGAACTTTCCTGGTGTCACCCGCACCGTATTTAATTTCGAGATAAAAGAATACCGCCTGTAAACACCATAAACGAGAGATATAGTCAGGATTAGATAACAGTATTAATATTGGTGAATAGGAAATCCTTAACTGCAATTCATCGTTTCCATCAGATAAAGTTGCTGTATTAAATTTCTTCTGGATTTCTAAGTTTAAAGGATCATTTCCCAGCTGGTGAATAGGTTTCATCTGGAAAAAATAAGGTTTGCTGCTTATTGTGGCGTTAGGGCACACATACCCTAAGTAGGTGTGGCATTTTCACCATCCTTAAAAATGGTAAAATAGCAACGAGAAGATTCATTTTTGTTGTCGATGAAGAATAAATTGGTTACCTTTTTGACAAAACTACTCTTAGTACCTAGAGAAACCCTCTACTTTCTTCCTTCTTGATCAGAAAAGGACTGACTTTAATAGCTTTGAAAATTAGAAATTGCTGATATCACAATTTGAAAAATTTCCTTCAGTTGAAACTGTTAGAACGCGAAATCATTTCGTCCAGATGTGAATTTCTCGCTCTTGATTTCCTGTCTTTCGGACAATACACGTTGATGGGCACGTTCTCTGCGCTGTGGCCACTAAGCGTCTTAGACAGAATAGAAAGCGAAGTGTTAATTTGAGACCAGATGTCCCAGAATGGACTGGCTGATTGCAAATCTAATTTTTTTCAGTTTGACCTTTGAGCAATCCCGGATGTCGACAACTCTTAATCTACTTCGATACGTAAGCTTGCACTTCAATTGGCTGTCAGGCTTAATTAATGAAGAAAATCTCAATTAAAATCGTCAAGAAAATTGTTGTAATATCCAGCGGTTTATCTCGTGAATGACCTATTAAGGATATTCGATTTTCAGGAAATCCGCTTTCAAAGAAGGAGTCAAAAACTAGTTTCTACATTATTAAACATAACATGGGCGTCGATTGCTAGGAAAAACTCGGGGAGAAAATTCTAAAGATAAATTAGAATTCACCGTTCGGATAAAATGTCAAAATAAAAAAAAAGGCTTTTTTTACTTTCATTATTATCCATCATTACGAAATGTTTCGAGAGAAATTCTGGTGTAAGACAGGATTCATCCTCTGGATAAGGCGTCAAAATTAATATTGCATACTGTATTTTCGTTGTTATCCATTATTATGAAAAAATCACGTGTATAAAAATCTAGACATGCTTTGTTTTATCGTTCAGGAAAGTAGACTCTGTCTGCTATATTTTCGTTTTTATCGATTGCTATGAAAATGTTTGGGCAAAAATAAGATAAACATCGTCCTTGGAATAAATATTAATATAGGGTCAGTCTGCTTTATTTTTGCAATGATCATTGGATATCAAAATCTGGGGAGATAAATTTTGAAGATGAGGTCGGGCTCATCCTCCTGGAAAAGTGTCAGTAAAGTTTCAATTCTATTTTGCATTCGATGTTACAGAATCCTATAAAACTGTCAGGGGACCAGTAAGGTAGAATTCACTCTCTAAGGAAATATTTTTAAAACGTTGTTGTCTCCGTTGCTGCCGTTATCATTCACCGCTATTAAAGTTCTGTGGAGAAACTTTTGGAAATGAGGTAGGACGCATTTTCTGAGAAATGTTAAAATGCATGCTGTTTATTTATTTTTTAGATATCGATTATTATGGAAAGGTAAGGAACAAATTTGGATATGGAGTAGAAAATTCTTTATGTAAAAAGCGTCAAAGTAGATGCATTCTCTTACTTTTGATTTTGCGGACGACTATTAACAATGTGAGGGAAAATTTGTACAATAGGAGGGAATTCATTTTATAGGAAATGTATGCAAAAGATACTCTCAGTCTTTCTATCGTAGTCATCAGTCGCTATGAGAAAGCAGAGGAGAATTATTTTGGAGATAGGATAAGCACATTTTCGGAAAAAAAGTCAAAGTGAAATATATCTATTTTTCCTTCACTGTTTTTGAATATTATAAAGGTGGACAACATTTCTGAAAGATAGGGTAGTCCCATTTTCCAAAGTGCTAGAATAGATCCTGCATTTTTTACATTATATGCGTTAAGTTGCTGTGAAAACCTTTCAAATATTATTGGAAGGTAAGATTAAACTCACCGTCTAAGAAGACGTGAAAACTTTTTTACGAGTCCGTACTAGCATACTCCTCCACCAATAAAGAGTTCCTTCATGGCAGAAACATTGTAAAGAAGGAAGGAGCCGAAACAGTGCTTTAGTCTTCCTCTAATCACTTTAAAACTTCCTGGATTCAGTCGGGGATTTACTAGCTTGTTAGAGTGCCATAAGTATCTGCAAACTTCTTGTCATCGATCAGCATGAACGGGGCTAAACCCCATCCTCAGGAAAAAGTATAAAAAATGCTACCTTCTTTGCTTTCGCTTATATCAATTGACATGCAAATATTAGGAAGGAAATTTCAGAGATGAAGTTCAATCCTCTTCTGCAAGAGTATAAGAAGATCCGGGTTTTGCTTTAATTCAAATTTTTAGTTCTTTTGGTTTAGAGCTACCAATCTTCCTCCAGGAAAATGTGAAAATTGATACTATTTGCATTACTTTTGTTATTATTTTATAGCAATGGTATTCTGATGAAACAACAAGAGTAACATTTACATAAAAATGTACACTAGTTCTTTGTGTTCTGATTTAAGTATAGGTTTTGGTTAGCCACGTCATTTGACGCAAAGCACTTCTCCCGTATGTAATGATCTAACCGAGGCGACCGTAACAGGTAGTTTATATACAAGATAGTAGGTTCTGATAAATCTTCCTTTTATATATACGAAGAAAACAGAAAACTTTACCCAGCGATAACCGATGTTCAAAAACGTTTTTCTTATTTTTAGTGCAGCTTGATACAAGCTATTGCGTTTTAATGAACGCGTTGGATTCCATGTTGTTGTTGGTTTGACTTTTTTCTGTCCGATGTTAGATGGAGCAGTTGACATGTAGTCAGTCCTGTTTATTTTTTCAGTTGATCCAGGTTCTTTGCTTTCCATGAGCTTTTTTTCCTTTTATTTTCCCAGTAATAGCAACATTTTCTGGATGTGCTTTTCTCATGGAATGTCCGAGGAAGCTCAGGTGCTGTCCTCTGATGGTTCTTAGAAGTGATCTTTTTTATGTGCCATTGCATCAGCTTCTTCATTGGTTTATCTTTCTGTATAGGAGATCCTGAGCATGCAACGAATAAACCACATTTCAAAAACCTAGAAGAAGTTTATTGCATAAGATTTAATATAGGTGAGAATTTAATCATGTCTCGAACCCAGTTCTCAGTTTTCCTCCATTCATCTCAGTCCAACATCATGCTTTGCTAATCTTCATGTGTGCAGCTAGTGTTATCTAAAGATTAGTTGATTAGTTGATATCATTCATGATTGGACGTTGAATGGACGCTGTTCATAATTTCAGTTACCATACAAGAAGCTGACTTGAACGTTTGTCTGTACTTCTAAAGTAAGTCTTCCTCACCTTTCTCTGATCTTGCAAGAGATCTTGTAAAGCCACCGTAGAGGTTTTTTTGAGATATAATATAAGTTCAATGCAATTTTAAGTGCGTAAATTTAGGATAGTTGAGAAGATTGAGATAAATTAGTTTTTTGTTCCCCTTCAAAACCTGCAGGTAAATAGTACCCTTCTCGCCCATTAATCAAATTATGAAATAGTCCTGTATAAACTTATGCTCTATTCAAGTTTTCTCTTCTGTTTAAATTTGTTAGCTATATAAATGCGACCAATCCTTCTGTCAGTTCAGAGATGCTGTGGCCATTAAAATCTCTCACCATTTAAATCTGTTTTGAACTGTTCTAGATGTTTCTGCAAGACTCAGATCGACCCATTCCTTAATTCCATTCACACGCGAGGCGAAAGAACTTCCTTGTCCTCAATTGCCATTCAGTCCGCCACATTTGATGCTCTTTTTCCTGTCCATTTTGTCGGATGGAGAGACCAAACAACAGCAGTTTTCTCTTAGCAATGCCCTGCCTCAGTTTCGTAAGGCTTGAGATGTTTGGTAAGGACCCAACTGTTCGTTTCTATCTACTACAACTTGAATACTCTCCCGTAGCACCTCATTTCAAAAGCGTCTATTCTTTTGCTATCATTCATTTGTCATTGCCCATGAATCACAGCCGTTTGTTGCTAATGGAAAGACCATTGCTTGAAGCAATATGGTCTATAAGACGATAGTGATGCCTTTAATTTCCATACTTACTAGCCATGAGTTATAAGTAAGGCCTCCAACTCAAACAGGGGGACATAATTCTTATATTTTACTTCAAACTTGGGCTAGACATTTCTTTATTTCTGTCTATCCTTTTGAAGGTAGTCCTTAACGTTTACTTAAATTCGTTAATTTTTTATTAATTAACCGTTAGATTTTGATTTTGAGGCTGAGCAATTTCTTTGCATTTCGACAAGCATGTTTTTTCACTCTCTAGTTGACTCGTTTACGTGGCTGGAGGAATCCAAGCGCAAACACTTCGGCAAACATTTCAAAGCTTCAAAATATTGTTTTTAGCTATGTTACTTAATCGTAGGTACCTTTACCAGTTAATTTTTACTTCGTAGCAGTATATACTGTATTGTTGAAATAATGTACAATGAAAGCAAGAAGTGCCCCACTTTTACATATTTTCTCCAAACAGATCCAGTTATAATCTAGCCATACACTGACGTAGTCATAGCAGTCTTACTGTATCAATGTTTCCATGGAGGCACTAATATGCCACGACTTATCTGTCTGTTTCTACCGGCCTTTGACATTCGAAGAGAAAATAATAACTTGAAAATTAAGAGTGCTTAAAGAAATTTTTCTTAATTCATAACTTTGAATGCAATTAAAGCAAAGTGAGATTTTCAAGCATTACTTTATTACGTAAGATGAGCAATAGTCTGTAATTTTGATCCAGTCTTAGCAGCTTCTAAGCTTGGGTCTTGAGCGCATAATCTGAATACAAAATGAAAGGATTTGACATTGAAACCTTTAAAGTTTAAAAGTACCTGTGTAGTCAATGCACTCTTCATGTTCTCAAACATCTTTGGTCATCCCGTCCTATGTCACACCGATTTTCCGACATCCCCCAAATAATTTAACACCCCCACATCTACACAAACTGTAAATAAACGCAAACGTAGTCATATTGTGTAGTCTTATACATCATAACAAAACTATTAAATCAATACACAGACGAAGTTTTATTTTGTGGCATTCAATCGAGCTAGTGGAAAGCAAGAACATGGGTCAGTTAAATTAGAATGACTTGTGGTTTTCATCAACAAAAACGTCTGTTACGAAATGTCTGTTTTAGACACGGTACATGATAATGATGATGATGATGATGATGATGATGATGATGATCGTGGGGGTAGTGGTGGGGGTAGTGGTGGTGGTAGTGGTGATGGTAGTGGTGGTGGTGGTGGTGGGAGGGGGGGTGATGGTGGTGATGGTGGTAGGAGTGATGGTGGTGGTAGTAGTGGTAATGGTGGTGGTGAAGATGATGAGGTTTTAAACTTTTTTGAATAACATACTAAGATATTGATTAAATAAGAACTTTAACTTTTCTTATTGCAAGCCTTATTCACCTACCCTTGGTGATGACGGACCTGTGTGTTCCTCTCTGTAATACTAACTTTTGCTACGAAAATAGAATTGTCACACAAAGCTTGAAACAGATTCGTTTTCACTAAAGATTTCTGTCAGAAAATGCTCACCCCCACTTGCGAAGCTTGGCTAATGAATATGGTTGTACCCTGTATTTGAAGGAGCTTCCCTAATGGATTTTGACAATGCTAGTATTACTAGTTAAATCCTGTGAAGTCACCTGTGTCATACCTTGTATTGAATCAAGAGTCTTTGTCTTTGACTGTCGTTAGATGGTAACTCATTCTACCCCCCTGCACTTCCCTCTTTGAAAAATGTCAATTTTGTTATTTTCTCCACATGAGGTAGGTTTCCGCTGTTAACCTGGCTGATTCTAGATATCAGGGCTTTTTTCACAAGGTTGAGAATTTGGTTATGCCGCCACGTATATCTATCCAACGCAAGGATGCAATTGGATAATATATGCCACAACGTCCCCTTGTTAACACATCTACACTTGTCGCTACTATCAAATTTCCATAGAACAAGATTAGTAGGTGTTGGCATTGCATAATAGGTGGCTTTGATGAGAAATGCTGTTCTTGCTTTGCCCCATTTCCAAGTCTTCCTCCATCCAATCTTTCTTTCTACCGCACGCTCCTGCCAGCGAAGGAACGGCTCCTGCTGTGCACATTGCACCAAATGCAGATACCGTTTCTCTTGCTCCTTTTTCCTTATCTCTCTTACAACTGCCTCGTTCCTTTGCACTACTCATACAGAGCGGCTTAAAGTTCTGCCAACCAAAACGTTCTCTTTTTATCTGGACTGCTCCCACAATGTCTGCATCCATATTGGAGACAATCTTATTTTCTGCTTCCTTTGCTTTCCATTTTCGTCCACTGGGGACCTCAGGAGCATCATCTCTAGTCTCTGGATCCCTAGAAAAACGTAGCATTAGCACTGTTTGCACCTTTCCAGCTTTGTATTCTTCTACAACAGAGGCGATTGGTGACTGTAGCTGCGCATTTTTTCAAAGATCACAGAATTGTTCAAATTTTTTTGCAGCCCCAGCAATTTTCTAATGCACACACTGCATCTCTGTTCTATTCTATTTCGCTTCTCCATTAGTACCGCACCTTATAAAGATTGCTATTGCATACGAAGAAAAAAGTTTTCTTCAAAGATTGCAGAAAGTATGCTTGTGTCGCTAAGTATGATTGCTGTCCTCTTGTGGTGTTTGTTTGCCATCAGACATGATTTTAGTAAAACAGTCGTTTTCAACCTACATGAATCCCTCTCGTACTGTGTTCTTTTAAGGCTCGAAAAGTACCCAGCCTCTCCTGAGATTGAACAGACTTGGTTATTGTCCCATTAAGTGACATAATTGTATCACATTTTTCCCTTTAGTGTTTTTGACAAAATCAATAGATTCAAAAGCGCGCATCAGTGTGCGACTTAAAGGCGAAATTGTCAATTGGTCTTTGAATCTATTAGAAATTGAGGCCGCGAGATGATCAAAAGGTGGTCTAAATGGCCTCGAAAAAAACTTCTTGCTTTTTAGTAAACTCTGTAAATGTCTGTACTTTATAAACAGTAAACTATTTAACTATCTGTTCGTTATGAACTATGAACTCATAAATGTAAATACTTTATGAACAATAAAATGTTTGTTCAATACCATATTCCAATTGACATTATTTCAATTTTATTGTTAATAGTGTGCCTCGTGCACGCATTTGACCCAGAGTCCTCAACCGGTTTTCAGTCGGCATCGCTCGGATATCCCTTTATTTGAATTGTAAATAGTTGCTCCCCTCACCAACCATCAGTTCTTCTGATCGCTCTAATCCAATCTGTTTATTAAACAACTGAGTGTATCTGGGGAATGTTTCTGTATTATAGATTCTGCAATCAGTAGTTGTTGTATTGATTTGTTTTATACGACATTGATTACGTTAACACCTAGAAACAGTGTAAACAAACTAACAGTAACGAACAATTTACAGTTTTAGCAAACTAACAGTCTCAACAAACTAACGGTATAAACAAGCTAACAATATAAACAGACTAACAGTTTAAAATCTATAAACAAACTAATCTACACATGGTCTCTATTGGCACCTATCCTTGATTAATAAATCATTACTGTTTTCAAATAAGGCGTCATACAAATATTGAAGCACATAAAATTCTATTGACCTCTATGTCATTATACTGTCATGGTTACATTAGAGACTGCAGCAAACAACTAGGGTCATAAAGGAGAATCTCTTCCCAGAGGCGTAACTATTAACTGAGGTAGATGAGAAGGTAGTTCTTTCTCCCCCTGCTCAATCATGAACCATTTTGGGGGGAATGTGAACAATAGAGAATGGCAGCTATCTATAAATCGACAAATCCCAAAGGAGTAACTTCAATAATTCTATATACTGCTTTTGATGTCTTATACTCTGTAAACGTTTACAGGTATATTCTGTCCCTCCAAAAATTTAACATCAAGCAACTAAAACTTAACTTATTACAACTTCACACACTCTTGTTGCCTACAAATGTACATATTTATACCACAACACAACAGAAACCATAGGATATCCAAACGATTTCGGAAACAAACAGGAAAGAAGGAACAGGTACTCAGGATACAGAGTCGATGAAATAGAAGAGGCAATCTCATTCCCTGATTCTTGGATCTTAAGTCAAACGTAAAAGATACGAAATTTAACATAGTCCTTGTAGCATTGGGTCCAAGTTTTCAAGCAATACATTCCAAATGTGCTGTGAACCGTTTCCAATATTTTTTATGGATTAAGAATCTAACTTATATTATTGATGATGAATTAGAACGTTGTTAACTCAAAATATTAAAGTTTCGATTGTTGACAGTAAATAAGAAAAATGTTTAGTACGTATTTCAATGTTATTCAGTGGAACTAATTTGACATTAGGGCTCATTCTAAACATTGGTTTCCATATATCAGAAGATTCGTGTTTTGAATCACGAATCTTCTGATGCATGGAATTTTGTTTGAGGTAAGGCAGTGGGCCCTCTTGCTCCCCGACTGTTACGCTACTTCTTCCTGACTTCATCTAAATCAAGATTGGGCCACCTTGGAAGAGCACGTCCCAGTTGATTGATCATAAAATATGTCGTTGACAAGGAGAAGAACACGTTAGCACACGTTTTTACACCTGTTTCATATACATATGTAACTCACAGTTTTTATCAAAAGGGGAATGCTACAGGCGGTCTTTAATATTGTGCGATGTGAAATTATTATGTAAAAGCTAACTTGTAAAATAACATAATGAGCTCATGCTGAAGAAACTCTTTTGTGATCTCCGATGGATCAAATCGTGCCTTGTTTGCGGCATACTAATATTTTAGAATGTGGGCAATAGCGTTCTGAAAGATTGTAATTTTTTTTTACTTCATCACATCCTGTTTTTGTCACAAAATGTTTGCAAAGACAGGGCCAGCGGAGCCGGTCCGGCTGGTGCGGCCTTGGCCGGACCAACTTTTG